>JABMBR010004347.1:0-26287 GCA_018881525.1 Meteorus sp. PSUC_FEM 10030008
TAAAGTGTATATTTATATATATAAATAAAATGGTATTACAAGCAGAGATAATAAGGTGCCCATGTGGTCTTACACCATGAGTCAAACCATAACTGGCACGTTACGAGGCATCGTCAATCGTTCAGTTGGACACGTGCCGGCGTAACTACTAACTGCCCTGACGACAGAAAACAAGATTTACGGCTTTAACAATCGGGCCGCAAGTATGGAACTCTATAACCGATCCAACAACTATGGAACCTTAACGAGCTCTCGCAAATTTATTCGAAATGTGTGGATACACGTTGAGATATTTAGTTTTGTATTCTTTCTATTTCAGCTGATTTATTTTCACTTCTACCTTTCTCAGATTGTGTAATATAAATTAGGGTTGGGTTATAGATGAGAGATGTTTGTTCATAAAGTAAAGTAAAAAATCACCATACACGGGATCACCTTTGAAATATTTCAACATGACTAATTCAGTTGACGAAGTCTGTGAACTGTCAAGTAGACATTTTTTTTATAACGAACGGAAGCTCATTAAATTTATTTATCTCTAAACAGGCGCCAGATTGAATTGACCATTGATGGATTTGGTCTCTAATCAATTGAGTTCACACGCTCTATTTATCTTCCATTCAACACTGAACTTATCATTTAACACAAAATAATATTTAAATATTTATCTCTTTCTTTCGATTATCAACATTATTATAATTAAATGCAGAACTTTGAACATGCACTGAGATGAAGAGAAAATTTTTGATGGTTTTGTACCGTGAAAATATCAAATGATGGAAACAATTGGGCGATTTGTTTTTAAATGGATAATTTCTGTTCTGTTATTTTCTATTTTTTTTATTAATTTATTGAGCGGCTGTTGCGAGATGGTGCTGTGTGGACCAGTGCGGTGGGACTGAGGTTGTTGGTGGCCGGACAACGGGGGCGAATGCACTCCCGTCCCCGGACGAATAGAAAATGCCATATTGTTCGTGCGCTAAAACGATAAAATTACAAAAGAATGAACAAAAAAATAAAAATTAATTGAGAGAAGTTCATGCGTTGATAAAACATTTCGTACTATTGGACAATCTAATGGGATAATCCTTATCATCTAATTTTATATTCTCGTGTACAACACCCGGGTGGGTTTGTTAGAATTATTTCTATCAGGGTGTCATGAAAATGTATTTATGCGGTTGATAAAAAGCGCAACGAAAAGATTTTTATATATCTCAGAACAAATTGTTCAGAGTGTGAGATGAGGGAGGAGGATAAAGGGGATAAAGTGAGTAAGAAATACTTACGAGATGTGTAAAATGTCGGGCTGCCGGTGTAAGGATTGGCGACGGAGTAACTTCCGCTTGTGCTATGACTGTGCGGTGTACTTGCGGAACTACCGCAATAACCACCACTGCTAACCACCCCCCTCGGGCTTACACTACTGCTTTGTCTGTAACTGTCAGCGCTACCACCTACGCTGCCACCTCCATCTCCTCCGCCGCCTCCTGCGCTCACTGAGCCACCGTCTAAAAATAGAAACCTGCCCGGTCAGAGAGACAAAACCCAAGTGAGTATCCCATCGCTTTTCAAAAATTGCCTGATATTTTTATTTTAGACTACTCTACTTCTATTTTTACTCATTGACAATACTTCTTGATGATTATAAAAATTAAAATGAGATAATGCAGTGAATTTTAATGATTGATGTTGCTATCTGAATGTTTTTGAATCATCAATGGAGGAATTCTAATTAATTGAAGAGACGAATGAGGTTCATACCGTCTGTCCACTTGGCCGCGCTGCCATTTTCCTGCACCGTCACTGCCAATTGACCTGTATAAGAATTAAATGCTGTGTTGGTGGTGGACGTAGGCGGTGCTGGTGGATGACTTGACCCAGGACTCCTTGGTGCACCTGGTATTGATGAATTACCAGCACGTGGCATATTGTAAAGTGCTTCTGCCAAATCAGCAGCGCGTTTTAATATTATTTCCTTCGGTAATTTTTCTGGATCACCTGAATGTCTTGGTACTAATCTTTGTAACCTATCAAACCCATACGCAATTGTTGGTTCATTTAACGCTGCAATGAAATGAATTTCCACAATTAATACAAAAACTTTTTTATCAGAATAAAATTATCATCAAATTTATTTTATTACTCACAAACATAAACGAAACGTCCTGGAGATCCTTTACAGAATTGTTTGCTTTTATATGACAACGTTACTTCAACAACTCCTGGTGCTTGTCGAGGTGGTGTTTGAACTTTAATCGCATGATCTGTAATTAACTGAAATAGAAAATGAATCAGTAGAGTAAATGTCTAGTCTAATGATTCGAACATGTGACAAATAATTTCATTGACGTATTTTTACCTCACTCCAAACCAACATCGATCCAAAAACAACTTGAAGACCATCAAAGAAATGTTCTCCAATAATAATAACTGTCGATCCACCTGACGTCCACCCTTCACTTGGCGATATTGCTTTTATACATGGCGTTTGTAATGGCAATGCAGGATACAAACCTGGAATAAATGAAGTCAACAAAAGATATATCCACCATTCACACCAACGATCCTCCATACAGGACGAAAGATCATCAACATGTCCCTTCCCATTTTTCATAGTTTGCTCAATGAACAAAATAATTTTCCACCCAATATTTCTTCACAATCATCCCAACATTTTCACGTATCCAATAAATTCTCGAGAATTTTAGCAATGAGAACGTTGGATAAAATGTAGAGAAGATGTTCAACCAAAATAAAAATGTTAAGGAAAGTGAACAAAAGGGGATGGTAAAAAGCAAGAGAGTGGAATAAAGTCAGAGAGATATACGGGGAGTCAGAGAAGGGTTATATAACACGCGCGATCGGGAGGCCAGGCCAATGTCTCTGCTTGGAATTTATAACCCAATGATATCATTTTGTACCCCAACGAAGCCAAACCACCACCAACTACTGCGAGTGGATGCCTTATACAATTCTCCATCTCACTTGTGCTTGGATGGTGAAATGCGCGCGACCAACCACCCCTTTCTACACAGTATAAATGTATAACTGTATATATATATAGTACAAAACCACCCCCGTACGCCAACCGAGTGGCTGACATCATGTTATATTGCCTGCAGTGATGCTCAAACACTTTCTACTGCTGCTAGTTGTGTATGTCATGGATATGGACGTTGGGAAATAAATCACAAGCGCTTAACAGAAGTGTTATGTGCAAGGGATGGGGGTGGATGAGTGGAATATTCACATAAATGTCATTTGTTTGCGTGACACTTTCAAGTTAATATTTTTCTTTGTACTCTTCCACTTCTCACTTGACGAATCAATTCATTTCTTGGTTGAATCAAAAGACATTTGAATCAGATAAAATTCTGTTACGAATTTATTCGCCAATTTTACTAGTCAATTTCAATTTATTTATTTCATTGCATTCTGGTTTATACAGTTGTGTTTATAATTATTGTTGACTTGAAGTGGAAGTCACATTGGTGAAAATGTAGAACGAGTCCAATGGGAATATTGTGTATAATGAGCTTCCCTACATTTAGGTTAACCTACTAATTTGGATTCTCCACTGGGACCATTGGTATTTATTGCGTGTATACCTGAACCACCAAGGAAGAAAGTCACTAAATACGCAGTGCACGATTACAACCGCACGTTTTACCAACCTTATTCAATACATAAATGTTTGTACACTCAACGATTCAATTTGGAAGGAAAGAAGAAAGTGGAGAGGAGTGAATGGGTGTAAAAAATGATAATAAAAAATCGATAAAAATTTTTTCATCATCGACATGGGTCCAACAAAACATCACTTGGATCATTTTTCAGTGATTGGATGTCATCTGTTGGACAATTTCGAAAAATCCTGAAATAATTTTGTGACTGACTAAGAAAGACGAAAATATTTCTGGATAAAGAAAAGGAACAAAGTAAGAGGAAAAACTACGTCTCATTGGTATGCCGCGTTTGAATGTTAACCATTCTACAAGGTTGGCAAGAGGTGTGTATAGCAACTGTGATGGTGAATGTAGAGAGGATCCTTTCTTTCCCTTCCCACCAATACCATCACCAACCAACACCAACATTTTCTCTTGTCACGGAGGTAAAACACACTACGAGGGGTAGGAAAGCTATGGAAAGTAGGATTGGGTAGACTTGAGGCAGAGTGTGACTCCAAGATAGCTTAAACTTAGCATTCACAAACCAACGCCAACGGAAAACCCAAGCAACGCGTTTCCCCGTACAACAAGACCAGAGAGAATAAGAGATCACACCACCACCATTCTTGGGGAAAAAGGCATCGTGGCAATTTTGCGCCCTGTGTCTTTTGCATCAGACAAAGGAGCAGCAACCAACGCAGGAGGATGTGCTCTGCGAGAAAATGGCTGAGTATTGGATACGTAAGTAAAAAAAAAAAGAAACAAAAATGTGGGGGTTGAGAAATATAAGGAAGAATCAGCCGACTTGAAAACAAGAAAAACCATCACTTGGAGGAACGCAGAGGAAGACAAAATGTCTTCTACCCCCTGCTACACTTTCATCCCCATTGATTTACATCTTGTCTTGGATGGTTTGGGGGTTGGGTTAGTTGGGTAGGTAGAAAAGGGGAGTTGAGAGAACGATATTCAGCCGTTTGTATGCGCGGCCGACGCCAAACTTTGCTGAATTGCCCTATGACTCCTTATATTCCCTCTCGTATCAAGTTTCTTCTTTTTGCTTCTTCTTTTTTTCCAACCTCCCAAGCTCCTTCTTTATCTCTTATTCTCTCTTCTACACAGACATTCGCAGTACTTGGTGGATTTTAAGGGATGGAGATGAGGAAAAAGACTTTGGTTTTTATTGGTGTTGGTACGACATGTAAGGATGAAGAAAATCCAGTTGGAATAATTCGTTGCTGCTGGAGAATTATGTACGGACGTAGAAGTATGGTAAGTTTGATGGAGGCAAGGGATGGTGAAGATCACGCCCCTGTTGTCGTCGGACGATTTTACCCTCATCGCCCAATTTCGAAAAGTTTGACGGTGAACAATTTGTCAAGGGTGAAAGTGGAATACGAAAAAAAAAAAAAAAAAAGGAGAAAGTAATGGTGGATGGTTGCAAAGGAGTCAGAAAGGTCTCATCGATTTGAGGGAAATACAAACGGTGAATTTTCATGAGGATATTTTGTTGGTGGAGGAATTTTGTGATCTTTCTTTTTAAAAATTCGTCTCCGATTGTTATTGAATAATAAAGACGATAAAGTTTCATGTTTCAACGAAAATTAATTGCTCAAACTTGATTATCGAATTGAATAATCACCTCTGTAATGCATCATTCCGTCTGCGGTGCAGTAAATCAATTCTGCGAACACACCGAATATTTATTTATTTTTCTTATAATAAATTTTTGAAATTTACGTCATCTACTCATCAAATATTTCCACGCTTTGTTTCAACGAACACAAAAATAGCAATTTTGTATGGTGACTCAGTGCATTGCGGATAAGCAAGTTTAAGCAAATTAATTAATCATTCATCATCGTGTTTTTTTATTATTAATTAATGAAAAAATTGGACGTTTTTTTTTAAATAATTACTCACTGTTATATTCACCGTGATCGCTGGGATCGAGTCTTTTCGCTCTACGTCCGTGTTTACTGTTATTATGGACAAACATATTGTCCGATACAGCCAAGAGTGGTCCATCAACTCCAACTTGCGTTGAGATTATCACCTGATCATAAAAGGAAGAATTAAATATGAATTTAAAAAAATATCAACATGGATGATTATTACACTTTAGAAATGGTAGAAAATTTTCCACCCCCTTGTAAATATTAAATTGCAGGGTTGTTCAAAGTTTATATTGGTTTATTCAGTGATTTCATGAATTGACCAGTCGCTGTGACTCACTGAAAAATGAATGAATTGCTAGCGAACTTCTTTCTTCCTTTTTCCCTATTTCTCTCTCAACGTGGTATTTTTTATTTCATTCTTTATTTTTTCATTTCTTTTCCTCTTTTCTCGTTCACGTGAGTTTACAACTTTCCCCTTCCTGGAATCGAGCGGACGACGACAACGATGGAAGGATGAAGAGGGTGGTGGGTAAAAACCCATGGCGAGTCGAATAACGTTCTACCAAGTTGGCACTGGGCGAAGCGTGGCAAGTGAAATTTTAATTCGCAACTTTCGGCAATAAGCAATTCCGGAAGAGATTCGGAAGTGCGATAAATATTTTAATTTTGCTCGTGGTTTTTCTTTTTTTTTTTCAATTTTTCACTGAACAAATTCAAGGGAAATAAATGTGCGTGGAAATAAGAGAACGGTGGATACAGGGTTGGATTATTTCGCATAATAAATTTAGAAATCCAAAAATTTTTCACAGAACACTAAAAATTATCAAGTAAAGGACCATTGCAGGGTGAATCATCCCTTATGGGATTATTTTGTCAGTCATTGTGAATGGTAGAAAGTAAAATCGAAGAAACTGAGATTGAAATAAAAATTATTTATGAATTTTTCAAATTTCAAATTTTTTTTTCGAATAATTTATTTTTTAATTTTGCCTTTTGTTTCACGAGGGAGAATACAGATACGGCTATGGTGGTACAGGGGTGTCGTTGTGTAATATAAGGGGTGAAAGTTAGCATGGATGGAGTTGGAAAGAGGAGAGAAAGAGAAAGTGTGAGTGTGAGTGAGAGGGATGATTTAAGGGGAGTAGGAAGCGGTGATGCTGTGCTGAGCTAATTGCCAGCCCCAGGATTACAAGTCTCTTGCGCATGGGGCTCTCAACTGCCGACAATGTTGTTTTCGTGGTTGGCCAGTGTAAAAATAAAATTGAAGAAATGAAAAAATAAATTTTCATTCAAGTGTTGAAAGAGAGGGGTTGGAAATTTTTATCCCGTCAAGGTAAAATAATTCGCATTCAGTTTCATCAATTTTTAATCATCGAATTATCTTGAAAATGAATAAAATGGAGAGATCTGTAAATTTTTTTTCTAAACAATTCTAAATTCTAAAAAATAAAAAATTTTACTCACTTGAAATCGTCTCATGTCCCTGGGATTTCCAGCGTTTTTTAAACAATTTTGATTGCACTTAAGGAAAAATTTAAGAAAGAATCTGAAAGCAGACAAAATGGAAAAACAAACAAATAAATTAATCATATCTCATCCAGTTGTTTAAAATCAATTAAAATTGATACAATAAGCGATTGATTAATTAATTGATTAATGTTTATCACATTGTTGGACGTAGGTTAAACGGTTGACAATGTGCTTAACGCTCTTCAGCACGAAGCGGAACTTAATTAGACAAGCGAAACCGGCAACTGGGAAAAGCTCGTCTTGAATACTGCATAGGCCAATCGGAGGCCGCTCTCACCCCAACAACTGCCGGTTTCCCCGCGTTGTTGGTTCCATACCCATGTACTGTGTATATTATTCAGTATTTCTCTAGATTAAAGCCCGGCCACGCTTACCTCGACCTTTAGGACTGATAACATGGGGGTTCAAGTGGGTAGGGAGTTGCATGTTACAGCAAATATCGTTGCAGTTCCATTTTCACCAAACCCCCCCACTAAACAATCGATTGGAAATTTTTATTTCAACATAACGATGTTGTTCAATACGATTTTTCCACCCTTGTTATACATAAAATATTTATTTCAATATTTTCAAATCTTGGATATGAAAATTGTTACTCAATTACAACGAGATAAAATATTTTTTTTATTTATTTTCTTTTTCTACCAACTTAAATCTCCTGTCTCATCACCATCTTTTTCCACCCCATTCAAAGCACCCCATACACACACTACAAAACATGTACGACATTTCTTCTGTCACATTTACCACTAAAGATAGACAGTTGAAAATGTGACGACAGAGTAGACTGGATCCACATGAGGAGAAAACCAGAAAAAAAAAAGAAAAATAAGAAAATTCATGGGTAAAAATAAAACAAGAAAACATGAAAATAAAAAGTGAAAGCGTACATTTTACAGACAAGAAAAGCCGACGGCGCAATTTTCATGAATTATGTAGGAATATCGGTAGAGGTATATTGAATTCGGGTGAATTTTACGGAGGGTGTGCCGGATGCGCATATTCAGGGGTAGATCGACGCAGGGTTTTTGGCGGGGGGGTTTATAGAATCCGTGGAATATGTAGAAAAGGAGAAAGATAAAAAAAAACGAAAAGTGGTAGCAGGAAACAATCAGGATACCAGAGAAAACGAGAATGAGAAAGAGGAGCGAAGAGTATAAGCTTCGCCGACGCGTAACTGGAATACATACGAGGGGTAGATTTTTTTTTGCAGGGTAGATCTTTCCTCCCTCGGGACGCCATTGTCGTGTCCCTCCATACGCACTCAGTACACAGCCATCTACAGCTTCAACATTGGAAAAATCAAACGCATGCCAACATATAATGCGTATCCTCATTTTTTTTCTCATTTATTACCCTTCTTCGCTTGTGCTTTTCTTTCTCATCCTCACCCTGGATAATTCTCTCATGATGTCAATGATGAAAAAATTCTGCTCCATATTCCAACATAACCTCACAATTTTTCCGCCTGATTTAATTCCACCCCAAACTCTCCCCTAATCAAATCATTAAAATAAATTTTCACACATTTCCAATTATTTCACATATGAACAATCCACCTGGACAATTCCTCCCTTCGAATTAAATGAATTAATTATTTTCGTAAAATTTATCGCTAAGTTTGCGGGAAAATTTTTTAGCAGGATCACAACTAAAACGAAGGGTCTAAAAATATAAATAAATAAATGGAGAATGAATAAAAAAAAAATAGAAAAAAGTCTTTGAGATTGTATTCAAAAGCGTTAGATGGCTATTCAAAGTGCCATTGTATAAACAGGCTTATCGAAGTGGATGATCGTATTCCACGTTAGCTATCTTACAATGTCTGGTGTACAGTTCTCTTGTGTTCAAAGACATTACATACGACTTCTCTTCCAAATATATATTTATACATGTAACAAAAAGTATATCTATATATATTTATTTGAACCAACTGGAGTAGATAGAAAAGATAGAGACATGTAGAGACAGTGGAAGGTACTCGTTTAAACACGTTGAATCTTATTTTCAAGATCCAAATGCAATAGAAAACAAAATACGATTTGCATTGTCTCATTTATCTTCAAATGCAACAGCTGAATGTTTTTCCTTTTCTTTTTCACAAATGTCGAATGTGAAGTAACAAACAAATAAAATGAATAAATGAAGAGTTGAATAAATAAAAAACAGGAAATGTAAATAGAAAAAAAACTTTTGGCATGTAAAATTCTGAATTTATTTTTTTTTCTTTCAATCATTTTGTGTTTTGTAATTGACAGAAGAGCCAGATGATCAATGACATTCACCTTTCTTGAAGTCATTTCGTTAGGATCGACACCCCTCATAAAATATTGGCTGTTAAAAGGGGATACAGCTAATGGATTGCGTTACAGACTGATTCAAATGCGAAACTGGATTTTGTTCCTTGCATTGAATGAATATAGATATATAGATGAATGGATATATAAAGTGGGGTATCGTCTATCGATAGTCCTGGATCGTTTCACTCGCGAGAGCGCGTCAGTTTCTTAGAGGGTTGGATTCTTCCCACCATTCCCATTCCCTACACCGATGAAACTCAATTTTACTCGTCGTCTATTAGATTTTTCTCCTCACGAAGCTCAAACTCGCTTTGCTTGTTGTATATGGCTCGTCTAACTCTCTGAAAAATGCCATTTCGTATTTTGTCGCTTTTAGTCATTTTCAATGTGCCCAACAGCACATTTTCTATCTCATCCATTCACTCACCCAATTTAATATTGTTTTGTTTGCATCGCACAGATGTTCAATAAAAATTTTCCAATGACAATTTATTTTTTTTATCATCCACCATTCACGAAGGGGTTCGTGTGAATTGTCGAGTTCTTTATGCATTTTTACATCTACAATAACTAAAAATGTTTGCAGAACGTTTTTTTTATTCAAACGCAAATACCATTGATTGATAAATAAATTCGTGAAAAAAAGGTGGGGGATGAAAAAGTACAAAATTGAGATAGAAAAGTAGAACAGAATAAAAATACACGAATGAAGATAAAAGTAACAAAAATAAATAAAAACATGAATAAATAATGGCTGGTTTCATACATAGGCAATTGCGAATTGGTACATGGGCAAAAACTCGTGTGCACTAGGGCAGATGATTTATAGCCAGGTTTGATTGAATTGCATCCACATCTCGTACTCCCTCTGTTTTTCGTTAACCCCATCACTCGCATTGTCCTGATATCACTGAATTCTCGTAGATATTTAACGCAACTATCACAACATCAACTTCAATCCACAGTCGCTGTTTGTTTCCAGTTGTTTCTGTTTAGTTTCTTGCTGCATCTGTTTCATTTTCCTCATCGTTAATTGCTCCTTTTTATTTTTCATTTTATATTCACAATTGACACTCCTAATTTATTATTCATGAATACAAAGATGTAGAGATGGAGATATAGCTCGTCCATGAATCATTGAATGCATCACTCAATAAATAATTCTCAACTTCGTATGTATCTTTGAAGAACTGAATTAAATAACTGGAAGCTTGGGATATTGTGAACGGGCTTCCTTCTTCAATGAATCAACAAATTGAATAGGAAGCCAATCAGTTGTCTGTATCACAAGATAAAAAAGAAGTCAGATCGCAGCAGTGATTTCATATAAACATTTTTGTTTGTTTATATACCAAGATCAATATCAATCTACTTATCCTCCTTTTTTTTTCCTACTCTTCATCGTTGTCATCATCATCATTTTTTTTCCCACCATCAAGAATTCGAGTTTGCTGCTGAGCATTTTTTGTGCCCACACTCAGCAGAATAAAAGGCGTGTCTGATGGAGTGTACTAATCACCTATTAATCCAAACGTTCTCCCATGAACATTAACTACATAAATTACCAGCTATCTACATCTTCAAATAAAAAAAATTGCTGGTTATCAAAATATTTTTTCCAATTCAGTCATTTCACACCTCCAACCAACTCCAATGACCAGGAAAAATGATAAGACTGACTGTTGAACACGATTAATCATCACATTCCTTCAAGTCCTTTCATCCTATCACAAAAAGGTCCAACATGTCAAACTATCTCCACTGAACCTGATAAGCAAACACTATCCTATAGGAACACAGTGGTATATCGATTGAACACATCGAATATTCTCGACATTTTGTACAACATCGGTGCAGTCAACTGATTATCAAACTCCAACCGTCTTCAACATGGTACGAAAACACACATGGGAGTATAAGCCACTGGGCCTAATTCATAATTAATTACGGACCAAGACGTCAATTAATAAGAATGTGTACGGAGGTCCACAAACCTATACATATATACATTCGTTCATATATAAGGCATGTTCACCTTGGTTCAAGTTGGCTGCTAAGGGGTTTCCAGAGGAAAAGGTATCAGCTTCGAGTATGTGTTAATGTTTAACCAGTCTCCATTACCACAGAGAGCAGCAGCATGTGCTTTAGATAACATATAAACCCACAAACACGAAACCCTAACCGTCCACATATTCTCATCACTACCCAAGACAATTTCCATTAACAATCTCCCTCAAAGAATTATCAACAATTGAACCAGTCAATGAAATCATCAACAACGACATTGATCAGTCGTTGATCAATTGACTGACATCAGTTTTGAAAAATATTTTTCTTGCATTTTATCACAATGAAAATATTTCGAAACTGTTTCACCAAGTTATCCAGGAAGAGACACAAAAGATAAAAGCAGAGGCTATTGAGAATCTCCAAGAAGGCACTACCAAAACCACTAAATAATTCATACCGTTGAGTAATACGTCTTATGGATGAGAGCATCGTTTCTCCAACCATGATAAACACAAGCAGAATACACCATCTATATTGTATACATGAATATACTCATCCACATGAGCACATGGAACTGAGTAATACACACACACACATGGGTTGAAGCTTATTCTCGATATACGACGGTAGATAGATCCCCTAATGGCAGTCTATCACATTAGCTGGTAAGATGGTTCGTGTGCTTGGATGTCTAGTGAATAACTAGATTTGCCAAACATGTAGGCCAACTTCAAGACACAGTCCATATTCAGCTTTAGTTGATAAACTTGATTATATTAACTACAACATTACTCAATTGTACATGCAATTAATTATTGAGATTGTCTTTGAATTTATTTAATTGGATTAATTAATTGGAATCAATTCGTTGTGATATTTATTTAGTGTTGATTGAATTTGGATAGAATTTTCGTGGAAATCGATGATACACGGGATATTGAAATATTCGAAGGGGATTAATAAGTTGAATAATAATTCGTTGACGCAAGCTCACTTAATCCGTGGCTAACCTTGTTGGGACAAAGCTTGCGCGCGAAGTTTATTTTAGGGGCACAAAGATCGGGATGGGAATTTGAAGAGAGCACAAATGTGATTTTAATATTCGTGATGACTTTGCCTTTGAGGGTGAAATTTGTTGGTGGTGATGTCGGTAACTGGTTTATGTGCAGAGGTGCTTTTGAAGTACATTCTACACCTGTGGATATGTGCAAGGGGTGAAGACAGGGGAATAATTATTTGAGGTTTATTTTTTTTTTTCAGCCAAGGTGTCTTGGTAATGGAATTTTTTTTCAAATGTAATAAGTCGCTTTGATGTGATGGAAATTGAAGGGGGGGGGGGGGTGTTAGGGAAAATGTTTTTATATCCATGAAGAGTGTAAGCAGATGAGGGATTTTTATGAGGGGGTGGTTTATGCGATTTGGATTTGATTTTTAAGGGAATTGATTTGAGTTGGACAGGTGAAATGAAATTTTTCAATTTCATCAATTTTTGAGATCTTCGAGTCCCAATTTAAAATTCGAGCATTAAATTTCTCTATATTATTAACCCCCACTCCAGAATAAATTTTAATTTCAGAGTAACAAAGTACCAATGCAACGAATAATTCAAAATTTTTCCCTCGTGCACCCTCGTTTCGTTTTTTTTTCCATGAATTAATCCAGATTAATTCGCAATTCTTTTTGTTTCTCGTCGTGTGATTTATCCACATTTGATATAAAAAATAAAAATAAAAAAATGTTCATGTTGAGTGTGTAAGGATTATCATGGTTAGCCCCGGAGGAGTTTTCAGGAGGTTAGCAGTCGCCATGCTACAGAACAGGACACACGAGACGCTGTAGCGGACTCTCCCGCGTGTAGGGGTTGCCATGGTGATTTGATAGGGAGGGTAAGTTTTCGTCCTCTCCCTCTCCCCATATTACGCTTTTTCTCTCTCCCTGTCTCACTCAACAAGGGATAATAATGCTTGTCTGCCTTGCTACCAATGTTGTGCTACCACCATGGAGATATCAGAAAGCCTGGTAATAAAGCAAGCGTGCCACCACCGCTACCAGCACCACCACCAACAATCATACATAAAAGAATAAATATTGTGCGAATGTGTATTATATGTGTTTGTACATTTTGTCATCCGATTATACCATCAATAATACACGAAAAATTGTTTTTGCTCTTTTAAATTTACTTGAACATTCAACAACAAATTCACAACTTTGCAAAACACCCCCCTCCTCAACGACTGATCCAACCAAACTTCCATCATCAATTCCGCTATCATTTTAATTAATTCACAACGCTAAAACGTCACCACCCTGAATGAAAAATTTAAAGAAATAAATAAGGACGAGAATGTCGAAATATTGTCCACATAATTTATCGGAGAGTTATGAACATCTGAGTGCAGATGAAAATTTGGTAAATTTGACCGGAAGCTCTCGCATGCTCCTAATTCACCTCACCTGTTTCTCCACATATATATTCACACTTGTATGTACACATAGCAATACGCATATATACATGAGTGCTTGGTCGAGCACGTACGGGGGTCGTAACGGCTCGACGGAGTTCGTCAGTGCGTCTGTATATAGGTATCAGTCCCAAAGGTGTCGTTACAATTAGACATCGCTGCCAACTGCCGCGGCCTCAACCGCTAAATAACTTACCGGTGCTGACAACTCAACCGCATGCCCGTTACCTCCCATTTCATGCCTTCTATCTCATCCTTGTTCTCCTTTTGCAAAGTACAAACAATTTTCCATCATCATTTCACCAATTTTTTCCCATTTCTTATTTTCTTTCATCATCCTCAATGTCCGCAGATTTTTTTGGGGAAAATTCACTCGATCGATTTTTTTTTATTTGTCTTTACTGAACTCTTCATCAGATCAATTTTCATCAGTCCATTAACTCTGCCTATCTTGCCCCTGGATTATTTTCTGAAGATTCCTGAAGTCTCACTACTCAAACGCTGCTCTTATACTCAAACGCAAACCCACATGGACAAACACATGGCGCGTGCGCGTCAAGTGTTTAGAAGTTGAATGTTGGGGAATGGATAAAGAAAGGTGGTGAGCATCAACAATGACGAAGCGATGGTAGTCAATGAGGAAGAGACGAAGAAAGATGCGTGAAAGGGAAGGAATAAAGAGTCTTTGGTCACGACGACGACGACGATGGTGGTGGCGAGTGGGGGAGGAAACGCGAGGTAAAGGGGGGTTGGTACAGTTGTCCCTGGAGTATCGACTCGCCCCACGGGACACAGCAGTCGATAGTCCCGTGAGGATTCCTTCTCTCACTTCAACTCGCTGTATCTTCTGTTTCAAATTTCTTCGCGTTACCTTTCTCTCCCTTCGACGCCATTCCTTTGTCCTTCACCATCACGCTCTGTTTGATTTTATTATTCTTCTTCTTCCTTCTGCTTTTATTCTCTTTCTCTTTCACTTCTTGTTTTGTTTCAGACTCTTTTAAAGTGAGATTGCATGAAATTATGTTCACATTTGGTTTGTGAAGATGAAGAAGAAGATTTGGCTTTTTAATTGTTCGGATCTTTTTTTTTCACATTTCATGTCGATTAATTCCTATCAAAAATTTTTTAGTGTAGAATCGAACTTGTCTCATTATTTTCATTATAATGACATTCTTTCACCATGATTGGGGTTGAATTTTGGGGATGAATTTCGATATCACCAGAAAAAAAATTCGCGTGAATTAAATATGACGGACGAGCATGAAAAACGTGTTCGAAATACTTTCAAATGTCACTGTAATTTTCATGTTTGGTTTTTCCAACAAGTCTCATTCTTTCTCTCATGTTGAGGGGGGGTTGAAAATTATTCCACGCAACTTATACAGACATCCACATTTTTTTTCGTTCATTTTTTTTCCCCTTTCCGCTGACACCATTTTTCCAACAACGTGAACATTTCTACGGTTATGTATGTTTTTTCTCTGTTACGCTCTGACTCACGAGCACTTTGTGAAGAGAGTGAAAAAAAAGATGTGTAAGAGCATGAAGAGGAAAATGAAAGTGAATCTTGAAAAGAAAAAAAAAACGTTATTCGGTACACGCGCACAGTTGGGACTTCCACCAACCATCGTGGCGCGACGTTTTAAATAATTGAAGAGTCTCGTCTTTATACACTGGCAGAAAAAAAAGGTGGGAAGAGAGAAGGGATGAAAAAAATAATGCGAGAAGCTTGGAAATTTTAATTTAGTCCACATGCTGATGAGGATTTGCACGAAAATTCTACAACAAATCGAACAAGAATGAGAGAACCACAAGAATTCGAACGGGTCGACAATTCAGCAAAACCCCTGCCAACCCTCCAAAAAATCTCACTAAAAATATATTTTCACACAATTTTAATTTTTTCTCCAATATTTACCACCATCCCCATGTTTTCACCGTCATTTTTTTCGACAATAGATAAAGTATCGTCCACGTTAGGTCCAACCAGTCTTTTACCCTCTGGCACCGCTCTCAAGAGACTTCCATTTTGACTCTCGGGATTAGGCGTGACTCCGCCCATCGACAGCAAAAGTTTTGTCATACCCAACAAGACTAAAAACTACGTACATATACACACCTACATCTATATACATCGAAAAAAAATACGCGTCTATATGAAGCTGTGGACGATGCCCCTACAGTTGCTCGCCAACATCTCATGCACCGCACACGATGGCCAGGAGCGAAAGCCACGAGATATTGATGACTTCTTTCTACTCTTAGCAAGAGGGGTTGTGTGCACCCTTGCAAGAGGGAAGAAATCGTCGTCTTTGAACATATATATGTACATCGATATACATGTACATCCCCTCATTCACCCTCACAAATACAAAGTCGCAAAGAAATCTCCATCATGCCAAATGGAGGAAGTTTGGTAAATCGGGGCGGTATTTAAATTCGACCTGTTGGATTTTTTGGTGTTAAGGGACAGTTTGATATCTGGTTGATTATTGGAGAGTCTGAGGGTATTCCTGGTTGAGGTCAGTGGTGAAATTCGAGGGTGGTGAACAGCAGACTTGACGATGACATGAAATAAAATTTTTTTTCAGTTCCAATCCACCAAGAATTTTTGACAGTAAAAATTTTTGAACCAGTGTCTCAAATGACTTGGCTCACCCTAAGGAATTCCAGTTTTACAACCCCTATTCTCATATTCATATCATACTTTAATAAACCCTACGAAATTTCTCGTCAATTTCAACACGTCTTGATAATACTTCAAAGTTATATTTTAATCTCAACCAAGTAAATTGACCCAATATTTTCACCCCTATAACAATTCGCTCTCTCTCATTCTAAATAATTTAACCCCACTTTCACCAAGACGCAAAGAAAAATTCTCATCCCCATCAGACGTTAATTTTTCCCAGGAACTAAAGGGTTTTCATTCAAAAGTAGAAGTAAAAAAAAAAATATGAAATAAAACGAAGGAATGAGGGGACGTTTTGGTCGGACAACAGCATCATAAGTTAAGAGAGTGGTTTACGTGAAGATATGGGTGGAAAAGAGAAGGGATGAAGAGAAAGATGAAGGGAAGAGTGAGGACGACGGAGGGTGGTAAAAAGGGGGGTTTCTAGAAACGATGGGTTTGGGGTGGCGAAACTCCCTAGAGGCAGCACAGGCTAAATATATCCACCCACCCCGACAACCCTCGAGGGGGAATGTCAAGACAACATGGCCGACGCCCGTCATCCCCGACACACATCTATTCATATGCGTGTGTGTGTACCAATTCATAGCGTACATGTGGTGGTTGGGATGTTCAACCCTGTTGTGAAGAAACCGAGAAAAAAAATTTCTCAGCAATCGATACGACTTTATTGTTTTTGTTAATTTCTCTGTCCTATTTCTTTCCAAAAAATTATTTTCATTCAGTTAATTTCTATTCAACTGAATATTTTTAAATAGAACAAAACTGGATAAACATTGGATAATGAATAATCACGAGGAACATTTAATTATTCGTTTCCCCATATGAAAACATTGAAAAAATTTTCAATCACCAAAATAAAACCCAACATGAAAAAATATTTTCTAAATAAAAATTTCCATTGTCAATAACAATAATTCAAATACGATAATAGCCACAAAATTTCACAACTAAAATAAAAAATGGACAATTCAAAATATTAAACCGACTGTTATGCCAAGCAACACTGTAACAAAATTGAAATAACGAAATAAATTTCATTTTGAATAAAAATGAATAAAGAAAGAGCTGAATAAAAATAAAACTACAAAACAAGAGAGAAGCGAACGAAAAAAATAAATAAAAAAAAATAGAGAAGGGTGCGTTAGTACTCAATAGGTTTTTCCCTCTTCTCGTTCGAAAAATTCGCAGGAATGGATATCGTTCCATGTTCGATAGCTGTATAGATATAAAACCCCCTTTAACTTCTCTCGTCGTATCTCCACCTTTCTATTTCCACGTGACTATTCGAGAGGGATGAAAAAAAAAAGAATCGGTATAGCGTATAAGGGTGTCTATCGATAGAAGCGCCCGTTTGCCGTACATTTATTGCCACCATACTATGGACCCTCTCACCGCGCGCTTTTTCCCCAGGTTACGACGTTATATTTGATATTGGATAGACTCCACCGTCTACGTATCATTGATGTCGTAAAACCTCCCATAAATAATATTAAATAAATGTAATACGTTTATATAAAATATCGCTTAGCAGAAAAGAATACAGAGAAGAATAAAAAGGGGGAGGAAAATGGCAAATACATCAAAATTCGTCATAACATTTTTAATTTTCCATTTAAAAATTGTACAAACAATTAAAGAATTGAAAATAGTTTAAACAATTAGAGAATTGAAAATTGTTCAAACAATTAGAGAATTGAAAATTGTTCAAACAATTGAAGAATTTTTTATTTTAAAAATTGTTGGCTTTGGATTTTTATTTTATTCTCCTCCCTCCATGTCTGTGTGAAGAGAATACTCAAAGCACTGGACGAGAGTTTATAGAGTGTGTGAGTGGACACTTGGAAATACCTCCAACGATACCCTGACTTATTTACAGGCAACCGTAAAATCGTACGGTTAATTGAATGTTCAAGTGAGAGAACCATTTGATATCGATCACCAAAAAGAAGACACGTCGAATAGAAACCAATAAATAAAAAAACCGCAGGATGAATGAATAAATATAAACAAATATTATTCAATTAATTATTCATCGAATGAATTTTTGCGAGGAGTATTTTCACCATGAAAAATTTTTCTTACAACAAATCAATTTTAAACAGGAAGTGTCACCTATCAATTCTGCTGGCGCATGGCATCAAAAGGACATTCCAACATGCATTTTTCCAAAATCATCCCTCACGTATATAAATAAAAATAAAAACAAGAACATCAAAGTATCAAACACACGAATATAATTTCCTACAACCAACAAACACTTGTGTACAATTCCTCACGACAAGAAACAGAAGCGCCATCATCATCAGTCGACATATTTGTCAGAGTGGGCGTCAAAATAAATGTCTCAACACTGATTTTTTTTTCTCTCCCTTCTTTCACTCACATTTCTTTTCCTTCTTCAATATCATCTACGCTGTTCACTAATTCACAGTTCACACCGCAGCACTTCAGAACAAATTATCGAGTGTCAAGTGACACTTTGACAGCCGGCCGGAAAAACATTTATTTCTATCTTCTCCAATTTTTTTTTCCCCCCCTCTCATTCTCTTTCACTCATTTGCTTTTCATCATCACCAAATCATTCAAAACATCCTCCTCATTTCCCATAAAAAGTACAACCCAAGAAAAAAACTACCAGGATATTTTTCTTCGGTTTCTTTCTCTCAATTCTAACTAAATCACACTCGTAAATTTATGTACTTTTAGTTTCTGGCTTTCCATCTTTGACATTCACCATTCACAACTCTGCCAGATGCCAACAGCACAGTGAATCGCCCACTGCGATAACGAGATATCATCAACTAAATAAAAATTATCAACATTAAATCGAGACACCACCAACTGATCATTTTAAATTAATTCCTACCCATTGCAATCTCCACCAACCTAACAACAAATCCAACAATTAATTCAACAATTCAACAATTCAACAAGCCATTCAATCCATTCAATATCCCATTAATTCCCATCATAACCAAACTTGAATAATAACCAAACCCCTCGTCATTTTAATTCAATAAATAATTATAAATAAAATTATTTATTCCATTTTCTTCCCACAACATCCTGAATAATTCCAACTAAACATTTTCCCATATGTAAAGTCATGTTCCTCCCCTCTCAACCCTTTAATCCCCTCAACATTTAAATACTATCCAATGCTAAACCAACATCAATAGCTCAATGTTGCCTCCCTAATTAAATATCTATCTATCGTTTAATTAAGAATGATTTACTGTCGTCATGGATAAATAGTCCAAAGTCTAAACGTCTCTAGATACAATTACAGACATTTAAACATACCAATACCCACAAACAAGAACAACACACACAGCAATTGTAAATAAAAATACACGAGCACCAGGTTGTACAACTGCAATGCACGAGCAATCAATGCAGGAATTATCCTCATTAGGTCGATCTTGCAAACTCTTCTGTATATGTCTTCCCCTCTTCATCTCCTCCCTTCACCTCCCCAATCAAATATATATCTACACACACATAAAATCCTGCTGCCTTTTCAGCATCAACATTTGCACTGATGAGAGAGAATGAACGAATTGTTGCACAGAGAAACGAGAACAAAAATGACAAAAAAATACCAAAGAAATTGACGTAGAAAATAAAGAAAAAAAATAAATTAAAAAGGAATTGAAGTTAAAGAGACGTAAAAAAAAAATGAAAAGAAAACGGAATGAAATAAAAATTGAATTGGAAGAATGAAAGGAGAAAAGAGGAGAACGAGACGAGCTATTAGATCGAGAGCTGGTTGCTTTGCTGGTGCGGTTGGTAAGAAAAACTTGAAATCTGCGCGCGCTTGACGAGGGGAGTTGGTAAAAGTGAAAAGAGAGATGAAGCAGTGGTAGTTGGGTTGTTGAAGCACAGTATGATATACTCAGTTGTTGTGTTCAACTTTTGTTTGTGATTGTGTGTATGGGTTATTTATATGCACACATATGCTGCAAGACATGATGTTTATTGGGTTTGTTTGCACGGGGATAAAAAGAAGTTGTGGAGTTCGAGTGACAACTTAGCGAGCCGCAGCTCACCTTGCCAGTCCATTCTCTTTCAGGCCACACACAGACTCCACCGCGTGCTCGACTTACTCGATAATGATAATTAATAAAACAACAATTTAAGCAATGATGGGTGGAGGATGAATAGAAATTTTTTATGGTGGTCTATAAATAATTTTTTTGATATTTGTAATGAATTTTTTCATGGGGTTTCGAAGTGGAGGTTCATTCAGATGGATTTTTATTTTTTAGAACCATTTTTGGAGGGGATAGGACGATTTTAGGGGTAGTTGTGTCACGAACTTTTTTGTTTGTCAGATTCTGAACTAAATTTTTTGTATATGGCTTTTTATTCTCAGACCAACGGTATGAGAACTGTGAGACAATTATTCACATCAATTATTTGTCAATTAATCCAAAGAGAGAAATTTAATTCTCAATTTTACGTGAGACATTTGATGAAAATTTTTCACACAGATATAATTTTAACAGAGTGATAAGATCAAGATGAAGTGTGAGTTCAAGTACCAATTCTCAATGAATTGAAAGAGCCCTTTCAATGTGTAAAGTTTCATTGACTATAATTCCCATTAGACCCACCATAAACCATCACTATGAGTACAATTTTTTCATACGCCAGACTCTGCTTTAAAATTTCATTCATACACATCACCACAACCAAAACCTTCACCAAATAAAATATGATAAATGGAATAGAAAAAAAAAATTAATTAACACCAACTCAACCTTCAACAACTCGCTCAACGACAACACTACCGTTCAAAATATTTTTTTTTTCCACTCATCAATTTAATCTCCCCAATATTCATCCTCCAAAACCAACTCTATAATACTAAATAGTTCAAATCCACAAAATTTTATTTTATCAAAACACCCACGTCAAAAAAAAAGTAGAAGGACGAGGAAAATTGAACTTTCCATGAAAATAAAGCACATCGTATACGTTGCGAATATAAAAGTAGTGGTGCAATAAAAAGGTACAAAAAAAAAGAAGAAATATCTCGTCAAAATTCGTGAGGTAAAAATCGAGAGAAGAATCGTTCTCACGCATACCTATGTAAATCGAAATGACATTATCCGTATAGCTCTCTCGCGGCGGCAGTGGCAGAAGCAGCGGTGGAGAAAAAAGAAGAAAAGGAACAGAATGAAATAAAATAGAGGAAAAAAAATAGAAAAAAGAAGGGAAGACTGGCAGAGAGAAGAACGGAAAAAAAGGAGAGAGAAAAAAAAATGAGGAGCAAGGAGAAAATGGGAGAGACGGAAATTCAGGGGCGGATAAAGCGTATTCGGTCACCATAGACTCCCCTTGTCGCCTCAGGGCCAAAATGTTTCCCTTTTACATCTCCCTCTCTCACCCTCCCTCTTTATCTATCTCTTTTATATTATAACTATACATTTCTCGACATATGGCATAGAAACCAGATTTTATTTACTCTTATTTCAACAGTGCCATATGACCATTTACATCATTTTTATGAATTTACACAAATTATTATTATTAACATAATAAATTTAAACGTTCGATCAAGCTCATTCCCTCTGAAAAATTGAAAAATTTTCATCAAAATTCCCTCGAAAATCTAAAAATAAAAATATTCCAGTCATCAATATTTTCGCTGTTCACCCCGAAAAACCACCCTCTAATTACTCGTTATAATGTAAATAATTTCTCGTAATATCCAACAGAATAATTGATGCATGGATAATAATTCCAACATTACTTTTCTATTGGTACCACAGATGGGATTTTGGTTTTGCATTTATCCTAGCAGGGGTAAAAATTCACTGAGGGTGGAAGTATCTTGAACAAAATGCGAGTAAAAACGAGGACATAACAAAATGTCTGGTAATTGATAGCAACACAGTGGGCTCGATGAGCCGTAGAAAAATAATAAGCCATGTCTAGTGTGTGTATTATGGTGGTGTGGTATTATTAGCTATGTGAAGGGTGTTACTGGTAGGCGGTATAGTCCAAAAGACAGACTGGAAGCTGACTAGAACATTTTACATGGGGTTGGTTGGGTTAGGTACATCCCAATGTATGCACCCTTCGGATATATCCAGCTGATAGAACGTTGCATGTGGAATATATCTTGGGTTTTCGGTTATCATGGGGGTGTGTCAACTACGATGTCTACATTCACGTTATCAAGCTCGATACAAGGAAACAAATCCCATTTTAAAGTACTCACTGGAAGTTTATTTAAAAATATTTCAATCTGTCAATAATCACAAACATCCAACAACCCTCAATTCCATTTCCCCCCATAAATTCCTCAAATAATCCTGGAATTTTTTATCAACACATTACTTGTACATCACATGTTGTCACACTCTGCTCTACATCATACAAAAATTCTAACCCTAAATCAACCCTTCAATAAAAAAATAATCCAGAGAATCCGATTGGAATTATCAATAGCACACGATTTCCAATGAATTGAATAAAATCACAAATTTTTTAGTACATAAATAAAATTTTCAAGTGTGTAGATGGTGTTGTAGAGGAATCACGAGTAAATTGCCCTTGCACGAGCATGATTTAATGATGTGGCAATATTGCTGGACAGTGGTAACACAAGGGGGTTTCCTCTTGCGTTCTCTGCAAGATTCACGCCTGACTGTCTGGTCCCTCGACCATCCACATGCACATACATTTATATTTATATATATCTATACAAGTTTATTTCCACTCTCTCACCACTCTCTTGTGGTTTCACGTGACGTTCCACCAATGTCTCGAATGTGCTGCAGCCATCTGTACCCATAAGCGAAAAGAAAATCAACTCCAACCTATTTCGCGTATCCTCATTTATATAAACTTCCAAGCAGGACAGTTTTCATCAATGGAAAACGAGTGTGTACTATTGGTTACAACTGGATTGGGGTAATTGATAAATACGTGAGTGAACAATTGCAGAAATAATCGGTTGATAATTAAAAATGAAATAAACAAAAAAGTTACTTGTGGTGGGTTGAATTTTCGCGATTTATATCTGGCGATCTTCCATCAGCGATAACTCAGCGTGGGAATTTTTTAGAGAATTGGGGTTTGTGTCATTTTGTGCGTCGGATTCTCCTCTAAAATTGCATTTATATATGTCGATAGCTCTGACTCGTTCTTTGACTGATAAATCGTGGAAAACCGAGTAAGAATCTGACGAGTGTAAAGATAATTTTGCTCTGTCGAATTATCTTCGATTAATACCCGACAGGGTTGAATAAAATTGACAAATAAACTAACCGCACTGTGAAAGTGGATGAAAATTTAATATTAATAACATAATTCCTATCACAAGGGATAATTTTTTCTATTTTCCCTTCACCCACTGCTATGCCTTTTTCTCCTGTTCTCATTCCCCTTCTCATGGGAACAAAAATGTTCGATTAGATTATTGTGGATTAGCCAATCAAAAACTACAATACTTTCAGTCACTGCTCTTTCGGTTGCAGTGACATTTGATGCTGCAGGCGGTACAGTGAGGCTCTATTGGATTTGCGCCGCTTGAAATCGAATGATCCGCGGCCGACGAAACGATCCAGTTTTTTTTTGCTTCCATTCTCATTTTTTTACTTCATTTCTCCTATTTTTTCATATCATACCTATATCACCATCTCGTTTATTCGACTATGCGACGAGTGTGATCGGGATTTTCATTCTGATTCGAAAAATATGTCTCTGAGCATTCAAATGAAGAAGAGAAAAAAAATTGTCCAACATTTTTCATTCCTCGTTGTCAATTTACACGAAAATAACTCAACTTCATCGTTTCAATTGTTAATAACTTTTTATCCTTACAACTTAACAAAACGATCTCTTCGGCATATTATTTCTCACATTGTGCACTTTAAAAACCACCCATTGAAGATTTCCTAAAAAAATTCCGTCCTTATCTGATAAATGATTGACCGAAGCAAAGATTGAAATCATCACATCTGCCTGTTCAATAATCTCCAACATTTCCTCTCATCATGATATGTGCACATAAAAATCTCAAATTTCCCCACACACACAGCGATATATCCATGAATAAATGTCCCTTCCTACATCCCCCTTTGCTTGATAAATGAGAATTCTACAAAAGAGCATTCTGATAGTATTCAATAGTTGATGAACAATTAAGTTAATTTGCATTATATCTATCTATCAAATTACTTGATTTGTATTATCGATAAAATTCGTTTTCATGGTGAAATTACATTGAGTACATAAAAGAAAGAGAGGGTGAATTTTAGGGGTGAGTTAGAGTCGTGTGTGACAGAACGATAATTTTAGTGTCAGCAAAGCGTTTGCAATTTGACACCAACCAGTTCACATACACATGAAAATGTCTAAATGTGTGTGAATGTACGCCCCTTTGCACACGTTCGTGTCATTTGACGAATTAGTCATGCTGGTGATGATAAAAAAAATAGATAAACCGATATAATTTCATCTACAAATATTTTTTAATCGTCGAAACAAAATAAAAAATTTTCTGAATTCTTCCCAATATTGTCAACACATTTATGAATTTGATCAATAAATTATCAACGACGAACTTCAGACAACTGAAATAATTTTATAAACCAACAACAGATGAGAATAAAAATGGAATTAAATTATAAAAATGCAACAGAACAGTCGCTCGTCATTATAATTATGAACTCAACAACTCCAGTGCATCAACGGGTTAAAAATTATCATCGTTATCGCATCAATGGCATCTGAAAAAAAAAAGTATTTCTTCGCGTGGTAGAACACTAACTCTGATCAATATCATTCGAGGCGAGGCCGATTAATTAGTCGCGAGTGCGCGCTTGACTCCTCACTGTTCAACTTGGTGTAATTGTGTGCACCACACATACACGTTACAAATGTGTCCATGGTGATCATCAGTAGACGATAAAAAATGGCGCAGCCACAGAATAAAAAAGAAAAAAAAATTATATTTTTCCATTATATGTTCAATGCTACAAATGGAAAATATTTAATTAATTGAAAGCAACCGCGATAAATTCAAATTGTTGAAATTTCTCTTCATTTGTCCATTCGCATTTTATTATCTTTTTTTTTTTCCATCAACCACAACACATAAATAAATATTTTACAACTACAAAAACCCTCAGCCATCTTTTCTTACATCGCAATAATTACATCGAATTTTTTATTCAAATAATTTCAATAATTTATTCCGTATTATCTAAGGAACATAACAAATGCCGTGTAAACGATATAATGCAATCCACGTGGCTGCATATAAAGCGCATATAAGGGCACAGATGGTCGCCCGAGGGCACTTACCAGTTACCACCCTGGCTTCTATGTTTCCTCATGGTCAAAGGGATATTTACAAAGCTATACAGTATATCTATATATATTTGTTGGTTGGATGGTTACACTAAATATATTTATTCACGGACTACCTAAATTGAAAGCGGATGTGTAGGATAAGACGACTGGAGAAACCCTTCGGGCATTTACAAGAACTCCAACGTAAATATTTCTGTCATAAAAAAATATTTTTCTTCATATTAATTAATAAATATTGAAATAAAAATTAATTGGCATTTGTAATTGGATAAATTTTTCAATTGGTTCATAATTGATTGATGGAAAATCATTTTTTAATATTTTCACTTTGATGGGATTAAATAAATTGTGGATGGTTACGTTATTTATTTATTTATTTATTTATTTATTT
>JABMBR010004348.1:0-26280 GCA_018881525.1 Meteorus sp. PSUC_FEM 10030008
TATATACATATATATATACATTCGCACGTTCCAATTTCCATTGTTGCACCTATCATTTTACCTTTTTTTTTCTGCAGTTCGAC
Organism: Meteorus sp. PSUC_FEM 10030008; assembly: GCA_018881525.1. Classification (NCBI taxonomy): domain Eukaryota; kingdom Metazoa; phylum Arthropoda; class Insecta; order Hymenoptera; family Braconidae; genus Meteorus; species Meteorus sp. PSUC_FEM 10030008. The sequence goes on from JABMBR010004348.1 coordinate 84, forward strand.
TCAAGCTGGATGGGAGAGAGGTAAAGATCGTGAAGAGAATAGAGATCGAGATTGGGAGACACAATCGAACCGCAGTCGAAGAAATGAAAATGTGCGCCGTGAAAATCGTGGTGTGAGACACGGTGGCGGTGCAAATGGCAATAATTGTAGTGGAAACAGCATCAGAAATAAGGATGATCATGTCAAACGTTTTTCTGGCAACCGGAAGAACCGAAATCCCAACGAAAATGAAGACAACTGGCGCCCAACATCGCCCGCATCCAAACGGAATTATGGGAATCGTCGTGACTCCGAAATACGAAATGCTCGACAAGGATCGGAGCCACGAAGTACCATGGCATCCAATAGCATCAATGACACTATACAAGCACGAACACGTGATACTCGTAGTGTTGAACCAGTTGGGTTCGATAAATTCCAACGTAAACCGCCTACTGGTAGACGATGTTATTCCAAAGGCGCCGTAATCAATATTGATACGTTGCCGCCAAGATTGCAGCGTAAATATTTTGCTGAGAATGGACTAGAAATGCCACCAGAAATCGCTAATAATTCTGACGAATCATGGAAAACATCGTTGGCGCGATCATCGTCGTCTGTTTCATATAACACTTCGGTAATTCAATATTCTCAACCTGATCCAATGCAAAATAATTTACCACCACCACAGCAACCAACATTGGCTTTCGAATCTTCGCCACCACCACAATGGTCGAATACAATTCCTATTCGCAGCCGCGGTCGTGGTAGATTCCGCCCGGAAGAATTAGAAGGTCCCATGGTTCGACCTGGTACACCAGATCAATTTTCCGCACCCAGTTCACGTTCACATACACCAAATCTGGAGATAAATAATCGATCGTACGACAGACGTGGTAGCAATAGCACGATGTGTACGAGTATGGAAAGTTTAAGTCGAATTGATACTGTGTTGATGCCACCACCGCCGCCAATTTCGCCATCAAATTCAACTCTTAATGCCAATAGAAATCATTCTTTAGATAATCGCCGACCACTAATCTCGCCAAATTTAGTGCAAAATCGGACGTACCCACAACGAGATAATAATTTGAATGCGAAGAAAAATACGCCGTCGGACAAAGAGGAAAACTCACAAACAAGTCTCAGTCCATCTAAGAGTGAACCATTCGGTTCATTACCTGACATGCCATCAGGTTCATTCGATTGGAGTGAAGAAGTCGAATTGTCTGAAAGATTGGAAAATGAACGGCTCAGTCGGAGTTCATCGGTATTGAGTTTGCGTGATAATGGGAGTGTTTCGGGTAATTTATCGTCGGGCACTAATGCCGGAAGAAATCGTTCAATGAGGAAGAAAAAACGTGAGCGGAGACGTACAAATGATCGAAGCAACAGTCGCGATAAAAGTTGTGAGAATTCACGTGAACGAAAAAATAACGAACATAATAGAGAAAATGATAATTACAATAGCTTAAAAAAAAATGATCTCAATAAACGTTTTGATAATAGAAGAGGAAGAAATATTGTGCACGGAAGTAGAGAATCGAGTAGGGAACGCAATCGCCATGAAGATGGCAACAAATGTAGATCGGATGTTGTCGAGAATTGGCGAACCGGAAAACGTATTTCAATATGTGAATCTGATGATGGTCGGAGCAACAGCTTTTCATCCCATCCAATGTCTATTTCAATCACAAATTCGAACGCACCACCAGGAGTTTTGATATTGCCGGAATCTACCCAATCGCCACCAGTTTCCATCTCTAAACACTCTCCACAACAGCGTAAAATACTTTTCGATCCGAATAATCCGAATAAACCGATTATAGTTCCAGCTTCGGGAAATCGTGTATCATTGTCGAGTGAAGTATCAGCACAAACGTCAACTGCAACTGGTCACGTTGGCCCGTCGCATTTCCAGCAGAGTTTGCAGTTGGATGGTGCACCAGTACATTACATCGCTGATCAAATAAACAATGTCCGTCCATCATGGTATGATTTGTGCGCGGACAGTGTGCGATCGCCCAAAAACACGTGTTTATTGATGGGTATCGAGCAGGTAGATCGAGAATTGCAACATTTATTGAACTCCGGTGGTCTAACTACTAATTGGGATCGTGTTACATTCCTTCGTCAATCATTGCAACAGAGTTTGCAGGATCTTTTGATATCAGATATGAAATTTTGTCAAGCTGAGAACGTTGAACAACATTTTTGGAAAATTCTGTTCTATAATATCATCGAAATGTTGAGAAAAGTGATGCCAAAAGAAGGACCGGAGAGTCGAGAACTATGCAAAAAGATAATGGTCAAAATCATCGATGATGGCACGCTGTACTTTGAAAATCTCTTGACCGTTCTTGAGAATGCTTACAAATTTAAACTAGATGTATTTTTGTCATCAAGTGCACCGCCAAAAGGATTAGGGTTCGTAGGCTTGGCTCTGATCAGTGCACAGAAGATATTTTTGTTCCTTGGAGATTTAGCACGATACAAAGAACAAGCAAACGAGACGACCAATTACGGGAAATCACGACAGTGAGTATATTATATTCACTTTTTGTTATTCCACGTTGTAATAATTACTAATAAAGAATTCGATCGTCACATCTCTTGAAGGTGGTACATAAAAGCTCAGCAAATAAACCCGAAAAATGGTCGTCCATACAATCAACTGGCACTGCTTGCACATTATGCTGTGAGTAACAAACATTTATTCTATTATGAAATACTATGCTCTGAGTATTAATGAAATATGAATTTTACAGCGACGAAAATTGGATGCTGTGTATTATTATATGCGATCATTGATGGCATCAAATCCTTTTCACTCTGCCCGAGAGAGTTTGATCGGTCTTTTTGATGAAAACCGCAAAAAGGTGAGTCAATGTATATGATATTGAATACTATATGTTGAAATGACGAATCTGATGATTATGACGATGTATATATTTATATTTTTTCAATTCTGTTTTGCAAACCAGTATCTACATTATGTAAGTAATCTCAATTACTTGGTGTGAAATCAATCATTCATTGTCAACAATATATAGATTCTTCTTCATTTCTTATTTCTACATAAGTGTTACACGTCTCTCAGAATTGTTCATTCGATTTCGTCTGGAAAAGAAATATTATCTGAACGAATCATTCATCCATGATCATTGTATTGTTTCAATATAGCACGCTATTCCTCAAACTCGAATTATTTCGATTTATTGCACGAAACTAATATTCCGAGAGGCACGAAAAAATGTATTTAGCGTTCATACAACACTCATTCTCATTTTCTCTATGGCAATTGTTTTTGTTTCAACAATTCAGTATGAATCCACGGAACGAAAACGTAAAGAAGAACGTGAGTGGAGAGAGCGAGCGCGTATGAAAGAAAAAGAAGGTGCTAACCATATTGCTGGTGGACTAAGGCGTGAACTTTGGATTCATCCTGGTGGAAAACGAATGCGGCGAACAACATCCACTGCTAGTGCCAGCGAAGCCAAATTGATTGCGAGTGATTCTGAAGAACTGGCACAATTGAGCAGTGTCGAGGTATTTTTTTCATTTTGTATTCCCATTTATAATTCATAGTACAATGATTTTAACCTCCGTTTTTCATTAAAATAGGTGAACAAACGCTTTGTCACATCGTATCTTCATGTCCATGGAAAACTTATAACGAAGATTGGGTGAGTTATCTCATTATTTGAATCAAGATTATAATATTCAAATTCTCATCGGTGGTACTGGAGGAATAATATTTTGAACAGTGCATGTAAATATATTCGCACATGTATACATAATTGTGATGTGCCAATAATTCCTTCGTATATTTTTCTGATACGCTCGGTGTAATTACAAGTGATAATGAGAGTGCTGGTAAATATGAGCAACCAATGAGAAAAGTTCAAAGCGTGAAATATTTGCTAATTTTTTGGTCGCTTCGGGAATTCACCTCTCATACTGACTGTTCTCTTGCTCCATATCTTCGTATGAAGAGGTAAAGAGATGGGGCGGACAGTGGAGAAGAAGAAAATTCGAGGTGAAGAGCAATAGTAAGAGAGAGAGTCGCACGAATAGATATAAGAGAAAAGATAAACAAAGGTTATATAAGATGGTGGGAGAAGTTTGTGTTTTCACACTACCTACTGCAACGAAACCATTCGGAAGTTCTACTGTAAGACCCAAGGAGAACATTGACAACGGATTTCATCACCAAATGAAAGTAATCGGGGAAGTAGCCTCATGAAAACTTTCAGAGAACGTTTTACATTGTTGTAGTAATTGACGTAGAATTATGTTTTCATATTTCATAGCCACCAACGGTATACCCGTGATCGATATTGTAGGCAGTGCGTAAATATCAATTTATCGTTGAAACTAATGTGCTTATCTCTGTGCCTCGTTCCGTTTTCTCGGGAGTGCGTATTCTTTGAACAATTATTTTGTCAGAGGCCTACATAACCTCTTCTTCCCAGAGTATCGCTATGAGCCCAATACTCGCGTTGCGGATGAATATCAAGGACATAACATTTAAATATAAATGTTGGTAGTAGTTACATTCAAACTCGAATTCGATACCGATATCAATAGGGAGAGGATCACTTTTCAGCTTCATTGTACATGATAGATTTATTCCCCGATTTGAATCCAGAATATGGATGCTTTCTTCCACAATTTTGTGTTCATATTCGAATTATCATTCTGCCGATTTATTGTTAGCTCTCAGATTTTCTTCCTGATCTGTATATTATGAATTAATCGGTGGAAAGAATGATCAGTATATAATGTGTCGATTCTCGCAATGATAGTCATAGAAGCGGAAGAATTGAAGCGGAGAGACGTGAGATCGTTGATGGAATTTGTTGGCTGTATTAAGAATGGAAAACAACAAATTTAGAGCGTAATTTAGAGAGAATTTGCATTCAGATGTTTTGATGACATTCAGTAGTTTGGTTAAACATCCAGATTTGTGGAAACTGATTCATCGTCTGGAATAAAAATTTTGAGTCCAGGGTGATTTTCAAGTTTGATTTTCAACATGATCACACTCTGACTTGGAATTGCAAGTGACTAATTTGTCTAGAAATTGTCGAGAAACAAAGGGATGAGTTATTTTTCGTTCGAAATTTTTTACCCTTATGGGAATTTTGAAAGTAAAATGACTTATTTATAATCATCCTAAAATGGAACGATTTCGGTTGTCCAAGCTTCATCGGGAATTAAAATTGTGTGGATGTATCCCATCGGAATTCTGGGACTAATCGATTTAAAATATCAAAACATGCGAAATCACTCTGCCAAAAACACTGAATCTATTCTGCGGTTATTACAAGACTCGACTTGAGGAACATACTAATCAGTATTTCAAAATCATCATATTTATAATTACATGTAACAAGTTTGTTATGTATATGCCCCATTCATGGGATAGTGCATATGTAGATAATGAAAGAGAAAAAAAAGGAGGGCGTGTTGGGAAGGGTTGTTGTTGTGGGTATACTTGCTTTATGCACCATGTTTTCTCACACGACGGTAAAAATGTTAATTGTCAATTGCGTGGCGCCACTGACCGCCATCGTTCGCGCGCTCATCGTCCAGGGTCTTCTTGTGAGCCAGGGCTCTTCGTTCTTGCGTATACATACACATACAGGTATTCCCTTCTGTATACCGGGTGTTCTTGCCTGTACAACTGAACGAAATCTCAAGAATATGAGCAAAGAGATATGAAGGTCGTGATGTCAATTAGTTTCATGAATGATATCTCATTTTCATGTCATCCAACTCGATCATTGGAATGGTTTGATTGCGGTTTTTTTTTCTTAATTTCTCTTCGTCTCTTTGGGATGGCCAAGGAGATGAGCACCTGGCGAAGCAGTGAAGGCGATATATATGATTGAAATTGCTCATGCTGTGTTGAAGCTGCTTGTTATGGCCTCGTGTATACGAAATGGATAAGAACTGCATCGTGTAGAATGTCATTGTAAGATTCGTGGTATTGGTTAGAGATACCTTCTTACGAATTCTCAGATGAATTGATAATTTAACTCCGTTACTTAACAGTTAAGTTTTTTTATTTGTGAACACTTTTTTCATCTCTCAGGTTGGTTTATTAACGGAATTAATATTCATGAAATATTGATTTGACAGAATGATGAGACGACTCTTCTAATTCACATTTTTCACAAATGTATGGCCCGAGTTGTTCCGTATATCGAAACATTTCATTCATAACTGTCATATCGAAATAAGTCTGTTTGGGGTTTTATCAGTGAATAGTTTGATCAGTTTTGGAGTCGAGGTCTTTGTAGCCTGAAGACATAACTTGGGGGTCTGAAATTTTGGACATGATAACATTTCTATGCGATATACATGAATATAATTTCGACTACAGCATGATTAATCGCGTGCAAAACGTTTCAGGTAGTAGATTAACGATGGTTGAATGGGTTCAATTAAGATCATTTTCTCTCTCATAGCGAATTACATCGAGGGAAATGTATAGATATTCATGTGTTATAAAACTCCGAATTGATTAGCGTCCGTGGATTGTAAGTGTATCAATTCCTTTTGAATTAGTTGTTTCAAGATGCGATTCATGGTGGAATCGAAGGTAAACATCGAGTTGCTGTTTGAATTGGATTGAGTCTAAAGGGATCATTATACAATTTTCCAGCCTATCTCGCACGTGGAATACTGAAATATTTTTCATTTCGTTATCATGATAAAAGATCATGGGTCATCAAATATTTACAACATCAATGATTGCAATATTTCGTCAGCGTTTTATATGCCGTATATAAACTAGAAATATTCTCTACTTTTATGTTTGTAGTGGATTCATCCAAAACAGAATTGATATTTACCGAGATAATTCATAAAATAGTCGATCTGTCTGTAATATTTTGTAGTAGGGGGCAACCAACGTGACACAAACTCATGGAAAATATGTTTTTCATTGAGGAGAGTCGTGTCTTTTTTTTTTTCATGTTCTGTTTAAAATCATCGAAGCATATTTTACAATGCGCGGAGATGTGTGGGGAACATGAAAGGTATCCTATCTGAGGTATCCTATTTTTTATTGAACAGTAGTACCTCAACATTCTGAAAATCACTTTCCTCCAACAATGGATCCGAAATACAATTTGATACGTTGACGTTACACGGCATGTACCACTTTCGGAAATATCACTAGAGTGCAACTGTGCAATTGAGTCTCATGATATATCATAAAAGAATTTTCCTCTCGTTATTTGATATTGTGATTTGAGGTAGTTTATTCGCCATTCTCGTGCATCTCTCGAAACGACTCTTGGAATACCGGATTGAAACACTCCGGAATTCGTAAGTATTGACCATGAATTATTGCATTATAACACCTCATAAGATATAGTTATGACATAGAGAATAATCAACTGTAATTTACATACACGTCTGGAAAGATATGGGTTTCCACTTCTGACAGCCAATTATCAGTTCCAGATTTCCGGCAAGATTAAATTAATTATTGCAAGAGGCGATAAGTGTGTATGGAATGGTTGTCATGTGGGACCAGTTAATACAAGCACCCAATACCCTTTCAGAGCCCATTGCAACCAGCACCACCACCGCCTTGTACACATGATATCCCTGATGGTCGTTTACCCGTGGCAGGGCTCGTGTGACGACCCCGCCCGCTTCAAGGACATTCCCGGACACACCGCAGACTCACAAGAGATGCTCGAGACCATGCCAAGACTGTCCGAGTGGCAGAGAGAGGCATAGGTTGAGAGTGAGCATAAGATCAAAAGAGAAATACACGATTGGTGGATGCGTGTATGTATATATACGCACTGGATTCTGAATTCCATGCGTCCATGCGGACACGACACGCGGTGGTCAATGTCGTCGATTAGCCATTGTGTCTTCTCTTCGCATCATTTTGCCGCTGTCTCATCTCTCTTGAGTTTATACTTTTGTTGGCTTTGGAAGAAATCCAACCATCCCTCACTTTTTCATTCTCATTCTGCGCTGCATTCAATCGTGTCGTGTTGTTCCGTCAGTCCCGCATAGTTGCTCTGATGTTCTTTCTCTTATTTCGTTACGCGACGAGTGAGGAGACATCACATGAGATTTGTTCGATTTATTGGCGCCTACTCGACACGTCTTATTGCAAATTATAGGCACTTTTTCTATGAACTCGGACACGGTTTTGAGAAAACTGCATTCATTTTCGGGAAAAATAGGAAGAAGAAAGTTGATGATGAATTGTAGTGGATTGATGGTCGGTATGTGAGAGTCTCTTCTTCCCGCTTTTCTCTTTAAGTGAAACATGTTTTGCATTGGATTCTGTTTCATTCTGTAGCAAACGAGTTAATACAATATAATAGAATGCAATATTATTAGCAATAAATTATATAAATGATAGTGCGCTTTTGCGTGTGAGACTTCGTAATACGTTAAATATGTTTACCGGTTGAGACAAGTTGCGTTGCAGTTGAGAGAGATAATCCAACGATTGATAATGCCGCTGTCACGTGCGTGGCAATTTCTATGGATATAAATAATCTTTTGATGCACGTAGGGATTTTCTCTGAAATTTTCGATGCCTTTTGCGTTGAATCCCTGCTATTTTGTGGCAAAGTAGTAGACTATATTGTTGTTAGGATGGGGAGTAGTGTGTTGAGCAGTGGGGTCAGTTAGGCAATTGGAATTTCTGAAGAACTAAACGCCCCGCAGCTACTGGCGATGGTACGAAGAGTCCCCTTCTTTTTTGCATTAGATGTGTCTGCGTGCACTGCTGATTTCTTCCATCGAACTGACCTCAGTGTCTGTCATGCTCATCGGTTAATTCTCCAACAAAAACGTATCGTGATTCGAATCAAATGATACCATCGAGTGTCATCAGTCTGTTTTATTAAGCAAAGATTTTTCAGCGTTCATTGACTTGAATGTTGAATAATTAATTGGTAGATCTCAGAGGGTTGAGTTCACATGTATAGGTCGTCGAATGCGATCTCTTCAATGTCGTTCATGGTGCGATCTGGTTATGTGCGCGTTTACCTATCAGAGCGTGATATCAACAAACGACAAATGGGTCATTATTGTCAGTTATATACACACGTACATGCATTACTTTTCGTACAAGAGCAATCTTCCTCCATCAAGATAAACAAATTGTCACTGGGCTATTCATTCTTCATCGAATATTATCCGTTGATTTATTTGCTACATTAAATATCATTTTCTTCTTGTGAGAACGCTTGTTCCATTAATTCCAATCCTCTATCAGCAATCTCATACTACGTTTCCATACTTGCAATTGTTATCGGGCAATTCAATTAAATTTAATTGGATTATACGATGGTTTATTATTATTGTAATTGCTCCCATTATTGTAAAATAATTATGACTAGAATTGAACGTTCACAGCACAGTGGTACACGAATCCCAACATTTTCTTCCTCAATTGTTTCATATCAATGTCGAACAGTTCCGTTGCCATTGATTTAATTGTTCGAAGATATCCAAGTTTCCAAATCATTAGTGGAGATTAGAAATTCTCAACCATGTTATGACTTTACATCCGATTGTGATGGTAGGAATTCTGGATTTTAGGGACAAACTCTGAATCAGCATCAACAAGCATATCCCGTTTTAGTTGGATCGATGAAAAATATTATCCATAAATCTCAATATTCAAAAATGTTCTCATATTCTATGGTTTGTGACACCGTCAGTTCTAACATCTGTTCATCACTGTTGTTCATTGTTTTCATTTCATGTATTAATCATCGGAAGTCACTGCAGACTTCTACAACGTATCATCTAAATTGGAAATTATAATCTCTTGATATATTAATGTGATTAGAGAGACAGAGCCAGCGGGGTCTCACATTAATTATTGCACGGTATTTGCAGATAGTGGAATCAAGGAGAAAAGGCGATAATTAAATATGGAAATTTGTGAAATACGAAAGTGGGGATATGAGCATGCTGATTTCGATAATTTTTACATATCGTCTGGACATATTACATTGGCGCCACCAGAAGAATTGATGGGGTCTATGTGAATCATCATTTTTCTTACCTGTACCATCATTTATTGGTGCTACTGTTAATGATTCGCATTATCAATATTCCCCGTTTTTCTTCTGTGTATTGAATACTTTGGCTTATTCATCCTGGTTATGCGCACGGGCGGATTAACTCTCGAAGATTAGTCGATCGTGAAAATTTGAAAGAATGAGCTGCAATTAACCTGGAAATAATTCTTGCGCCATCAAATTTATCAAGATGCATTCATTAATGAATTTATTACTGGATCCGCTGCAGAGACGAAAGGAAAGTGAAAAAATGAAACGAGAAAAGAGGGACCGAGTAAGATGGCTTCTGCACGTTTAATGTTAGTTGGTCTAAAAATAGATTCTCCATTGCTGTGTAGTAACATGAATTTTTTTCGCTATTATTTACGAGCGTTGTATGCGCTGGCCATGAAGATTAATGAAGGTGGTCGTAAAGATGTCGTTTTCGTGTGGAAAGAAAGGATGAATATGGGGTGAAAAATGATAGAAAAAAAGCACGAAAAGGGGATGGAAAAAAAATATTGGAAGTCTTAATTCCATGAGGACATGATGCTTTATACACATATTATTATTCATTATTATAATTTATAGCCCATAAAGACAATGTGTATATGAGTACGTGCCTATAAATAGGAAATGTTTATATAGAACTGGGACGCATTAAGAAGTTAATAAAAGGTGAGATTAGTGTCATGGAGCAATGGAAGAGGGAAGTGTGTGTATATGAAGAGGTCGTGGAAGGTGGGAAACCCAATGCCCGTGGCAGCGTGCTGTGGGATATTGTGGCACGGTTATGGCGCCCAGCCCACGCAATCGTATGGGTCAAGCCACCATGATCTATGAACAGAAGGTGTACATTGCTAGTAGAGCCCGTTATGCGCTAAAGTGCAAACTTGTTAGTCACAGATGCCCAACGTGATGTCGATGGATACGCCACATCTCCAAATGCGTCGCCACAGGAGTCTCATACATTATATATCAACTTAAATATAAACTTTTTGTTATTTATTATTATCCATTTTTTCATTTATTTATTTTGTGTTTTTCAGAATGAACATACTCTCACCGTGTTCCTTCTTGTGGTACCGTTATGCCCTAAAGTCATGTTGGGCTCACCTATTTCTCTGTCAATTAGTTATACATACATATTCACACTTATTTATACAGTCAAAGCAGATACATGAGCGAATATTCGCCTTTGCTTGTGAGATATTTTGCAGGAAATTTATGTCTGGTTCTGGTGTGGTTGGTGATTTTCATCATTATTCACATGGTAAATACAATTTTGCATCAGTTTCGGTTGATAGAGAATTTTCTGTGACTTCATTTCTCTTGGTTATCAATGCTGGGAATATTACCATTATGTTGGATTAATGTTCTCATACTCACAATTGAGAGTGGATTCATTCTAACACCTTGATAGAAAGGTTTTCTTCTAGTCCCCAATATGTGGGGGAAAAGTGCCTCATCTTGGCAAAAAAACACGCGCTCATGCGCAAAGCTCACTTTGCCTCCCGGTACATTAGCAATATCTTATCTTCCGAAGTTTTTATGAAAAATGGAGACAAAATACAACATCAAATAGCGCAAAATTGCAATATAATATGAACTCTGGTGAAATTGGAATCCAAAATGAGGACACTGATTCTGTCACGGTTAATTCCTTCTCCGAGACGTTCAATAATTGCAAATTGGACGATTCATGAAAATAATTATGAATATAACGTCAATTGAGAGAATAATATCTACAATTATTGGTGGATTCTTCATTATGTGTTGATATTGACGCCGAATATTGAATTCAATCTTCATTTAATAATTATTGGATGTAACGTTGTTTCATTTTTTTGTTGCTATTGTTACTATTTTATTACTTCAGTAACTGTTAAATAGAATTGAATTTCAATTAACATAGGGAAGAAAGGAGGTTATTTTGCAAGAGTAGGGACTGCGCCCCTGGCTCTCCTTGTTCAGTTAAAATAGTAATGGGTGGAACCTTTCATCCTGGTGCGATGAAAAGTTATACATGCACCACGGATGAAGAGTAGGACATCCCCTCCTGCGATTATGTCGCTCTTGCCTTTACCTTGGGCGACAATTCGCGGGCGGAAATGTCCTACTTTGCCCCTTAGGAGCATAATATACTGACTTCATTTTGGTTTGAGTTGTGATGTTTAGGAAATTGTTTTGAATTAGAATATTATTCATCCTAATTATTCTTCTATAGATTTCATGGCTTGAAAGATTTTTCATAGAGTGAGAACGTATGTTTTATATGTGAAAATGGTCTGTTCTTGAGTAATGTGGTAATATGAGAGGTCTTATTTTTTCTGGTTTAGTGACATTTCAATTTTGATACCAGTCGTTCGTTCGAATGTGCAAATATTTCAACCATAAATCAAGCACTGATCTTAGATCAATCTATAACGAATGATGAGTTCCCAAGACACTCGAATACTCTTCGGACATTGAAACACTGACTATATCACGTTTGATATGAAAAGGTTGAAGTTGAAATAGAAGTTTTGCAATACTTCAGGAATTTTTTCACTACGTCCACAAATGACAGGAGCTGTCTGTTACCCATGTGATCACCAGTAAACCAAATATGGTGACATTATTGTCATCTACATTCTCTGTGGATCGAAAATTCAGCAGCCAGTTGTGAAATTCCCCGTGAAGTTATAAAAAGGATGGGGGATTACAATTTTCATTGACACTCCAACATCATGACTCGAAAATCTGAATGAATCGTGAAATGTTTTGGAAGTTTTCGATGACGGTTCTATTATTTTAGGGACGATATTTACGAGATGAAATTCTCATAAAGTTGTGTACACTCGACAATTCACAATATTTATAAATCTAATATCATGCCAGGAAATTTCATCTCGCTATAACCTGAAAATTAGAAATTTTTTACACAAGAATTATGGGGCGTTTCTAATATAAATCGTATTCTATAAGGTGAAGAAATTCACAGTTGACGATTTGATGATTTAATTAAGTTTAATGACGTAAGTTCATCTCTTTTTAATATTTCAGATTGCTATTCAACCAAGTAAGGTTCCATCATATCTCAACTTCCCTTTGAGTGTCAGAGGGGTTATTTCATTTTAAAATAAACGTGAATGACTCGGTCGAACAGTCCAACAAGAAAAGTATTCCACCATCTCCTTGTGTTACATAAAATATAACACAAGATAAAAAACTTAATCTAACAAGCACCGAATGTAGATGTTCCCTGAAATATCTCATATATAAACACGTGGTAGGCACACATCATTGAAGCAAGAGATTATCATGATGCGTCCAGCTGAGAAACGATCGCGTGGACACCTCGTAATATTACGAGACACACATTAAAGTTTTATTTTATGGGATTCTCCTTATCCATCCTAATAATCTTGATGATTATTTCATTAACTTTGTGTGTTCACTTCTCCACCTGACAAAAACATATGTACCTATGTACGTAGGAAATGTGAATAACTATACATAACAATGTTTGTACATTGCACCTCATCTTCAATGTGTGAAAAAAAATCGCACATGTGCATTTTTATTTTTCCGTATTTGTGTATATATTTTCACGTTGTGATTATCACATGAGTACATTCACCTGCGAGCGGTGGTTGTGTACTGATAAACAGTGCGCTTATGTCAAGTTTTCTGTCGCATTTATATTCTACGTGGAAAGCGTTAAAATAAAGTTGTTATACCATACACCATTTTACTCATGTGTGTATGTGTCGTAATGACGTGACACGATGCTCATGCGTAAATTCACTGAAAAAGAGAAAAAAATAAAGAGATGAAATCAGGTAAAAATGAAAGAACGAATCCGAAAATATAAAACAGAGAAATAATTTTTACATAATTAAGATCTGAAAAATAATTTTTAATGATTCGATATGAATTTGTGTGATGAAATTTTGGCGGGGTGTATTTTTTGTTATTGCGATGGAACTGGGATGAGCTAAAGAGGATGTAAATTCGGGGAGATGATTAATATCAATATTGCGTGTGTTTCATATGATTTTAATAGCAAGAGGTAAAGATTGAATGAATAGTTGGAGAATATTGTTATTAATTAAAAAAGGGCGGAGTTGGAATTTCTTCTCGTGGCATGAAATAGAAAATGGGGGAGATAAATGAGAGGTATTTCATGTAAGGTCTCGTAACTTTATTGGAAAAAGTGTAACTAGATGAAGAGTATTGATGACTGTTGTTGAACTCCTTTATCCACTAATATATGAATATAGTCCTTCTTATATATATTAAAGATAAGGTACATTTGATGATAATGTATATCTTCTATGTGTACCATCTTTACTGCATTTCCGGGACTTGATAACGACCGTTAATGCTACGATATTATATCAAACCACCAGGCAATTATAACGTATCATTACGTCCTATAAGTGAAAATGACGGAAGAACTTCACGCGTTTATCGATCCCATTGTATAAGTCGGAAACATGAAAAGTGATGAAGATTCCAGAAATTATTAACTTGGCAATTGTTTTCTTTATTGGACGAAAGAATAATAAGAAAAAGGGAAATTATTATTGTAAAGCTTGGGATATTCGTGCGAGTAATATGATACAAGAAGAATGTTACTTTGATATTTAATTCAGTCTGCGATGATTTTTCAAGATTCATGCGTATTCGTGGGATTCTTGTTCATGCGATTCTAACCTTCATTTAGCGCATGATAAATGAGAATGTGGAGAAAATGTTGAACGGGAAACTGAGCCTACGAGAGTGAGAGCGAAGTGAATGAGTGTGCATTAAATCACAACATTAGTGAAGACAATAATTAATGCTCATAGTTTGTGAAAGAAAAAGAAAAAGACAACGAGTGAGATGAAAAATACATATAGAAAATATGCATAGAAGGATGCGTGCTGTAGCTTGTGTATAATGTCGAAAAAGAATTTAATAGCGTCCCAGAAAGCTTCATGGGATTCCATTAAAGAACTTTACACTTCTATTCCAAGAGTTTCCCACACCGTAGCATACATAGCAAAATGATCATTTGGCGGCCGATCAAAAGTTCCCTAACCACGATATCCTCTCGTTGTACTCTAGGTATAACGGCACATGGACACATTGGGCAACCAATCACAGAGTGTACGTAGTGAACAACATAAAGCCTCGAATCCATGTTATATGTGCGACTATTCTATTCATTTGCAATAGGAAATGCATAATAGGGCTTCAGGCATATACTTATCTGTGTTTAATAATCTGCATATGGGATTCTCTATAATTTTCATGTGGCCTACAAATATTGTTGAAGATGCTACTCTCAATTTTTTTTTAATTCGTCCTGAACTTTCATTGTTAGCAAATGGACATGAATTTTCTGGAGAGGAAGCTTCATTTAGCATGATTGGTGCTAATAAAGAGCAAAGTGTATACACGGATAAGAAATATCTTAAACGTGCTGGTTGGCTGATTATTCAGCCTAGAAATCCTTCGAAGCAGCAGGGATGAACGAGGAAAACTAGTCCGATTCGTCACAAATTTCGGATTATGGTTATGTGACATTGCTACGCCGTCTATAAGGAGTAGAGTAGACAAATAAATAAACAATTATTTGTTGTTAAAACCGTTTGTTGTATTGATGAGTTTGTATAATAACTCAAAAGCATCATTACAAATTCTCTAGATTACAACGCGAGTGTAGGGCGGTATAGAAAGAACAGAGTAAGAGAGAGGATCAAAGTGAGACGTTACATACCGTAAATTTGCCACTGTACGTCGTGTCGGCCGTCGGGGCTGTGGGAAGATAGCCGCGGCGACGTACGTTCTTCGTGTTTACGGGAATACCGCGGAGAGAATGAATAAGAAAAAGAAAACGAACTAAAAGAGATAGAGGGCCATTGGGGCTCTCTGTTCACCTGCACGTTAGCCGCGCCATGGCGCGCGCGTCTTCCTTTATCATTCGTTCCGCTGTGGCGGCGCAACGTGACTTTATCGGCGCTTGTTATCCACACGAGCAAATCATAGTAAACCACATGGAAACGATCATATACATGTGGTACTTATGCTTAGGACAAAGAAAAATGTTCATTTTTTATTATTTCGAACAGGGGATGTGTTTTTTTTTCTATATTTATATTATCTTGTCATCTGATGTTGGAATGTTCTTGTTCAAGGATTGGATAAACAATTTCGGAACTTTACGTTCAGACAAAATTTGTGCAAAAACATCCTGTCAGAAATAGGGTGATGTTTGTATCAGAAAGGTATTGAAAACGGTGAAGTTGTTTTGGAAAAGTGAGATTCTCAACAATGGAATAAACAATTTGTTATTTCACTTTCCATCCTTAACATCACGTTGATTGGGAATTGTTATGAATCGACGGAATCATTCTGAATTTTCGATTGAGTTGTGTTGAAATTTTCGGATTTTTCCACATCTTATTGGATGGTGCCCTTCATTTCTCTTTCGTTTCAGTGTATTGAGAGTTTATGACTGAAAATTTGGCGCTTGGTACATGAAGAATGAACATTTTTGTTTCGGTTCTTCTTTCAGAGAACAAATATGAGGATATGTTGTTTTATACTGTTATGAAACCAAGAAGAAACACAAACTTTGAAGTTGGGTTATCTGTTGACTTATTTGTCACAGTCAAGCAATCTTCGCTTCCTATCATTTCCGTGGTTGAGTTCATCTACTGAGCTCTTATATTCCCGACATATTTTATGTTATTGAAAACAACACAAATGGATCATGTTCATAATAAAGACCTTCTGTTTCATTATTGATGTACTGCAAATCATTTGAGTTTTCAATCTTCGTGATACCATTCGGACTCCTCGATTAATATTCGAAGCGAACACATCACATATTGATCACATATCTTCAAGTTGGAACAAAAACGGATCTATCAACGTCTAAACGAGTAGTGAAAGTGTAATCATACGATCAACCTCATCAATGTTTCCACATCCGAAGCAACTCCCTTGGAAAATATTCACGGTCACAGAAGCATCCCGAAAATGAAGCATCTTCAAACTGATTTGCATCACATATGATTAACCACGAAAATCTTTACTTTGATGACAACTTGTGCAAGCTGTTCATCTGCATGTGAACAAATGTGAAACGGTCCTGTGTTTTCATCAATCATAAATCGAGATCTGTCAACAGCTAAAAATCGATTGAAATGACAAGAATGAAGAATGAACAAATTCTGTATAGATAGTGCTCGCAATGACGATACTCAACAATCCTGGAGATACAATTTGATAATAATTTCGTCTACTTAGATTCCACCATTAATAAAATAACTTTTGTTTACAGGTAAATAGAACTTGATAGAAGGTGCGAACTCTATCAAAAGTCATTGGCAAGTTTATACAGAAATGCATACACACATATGTACATATACAAATATATATGTTGGAAGCGCAGAGCAGCTCTGAAACATACACACGCGGTAATGCTCAACAAGTCACGGCAGTAACTCGTTTGCTCGTTTGCTCGTTTATTTCGCCTCGATACGTTTCTCTATACTGGTAATGTCGTGCACGTTCAGTCAGACCAAGCAAACGAATGGAACACAAGAGGCAAGAAAGTATGAGAGTTACATAGAAGACAAAATATATGTATACGTGTGGCGTGAGATCGGCGTATTAACAAGAAGAAGAGGATTTGGAATAAGACGAAGCAGAAGAGTAAGACGATGCGGAGAGTACATGAACGTGGAAAAGATGGAGAGAGCTCTGCATACCCGTGCCATAATGTATACGACGATATTAGCAGCCGCTCTCCGTTATCCTAATTGCAACCAGCCTACGAGAGTTATAGATCGAGCCAATCCAACGTTCTATGGCAAAGCTTCCATACTTGTGCATCTCTGTACATATATATAAACGTCTCGATGCACCCTGAAGAGAGAAGAGTCATCAAGAGTTTTACTATATACGAGAAGATGCGCACAGTCGGCTACTGACGATAGGCGTTACGCCGTCACGAGCCACTTTATCCTTCGAGTGAAAAACAAAAATGAACATAATCAAAGGAAAAAGAAGAATCGGACAGTTGATACACAGAGAATAAATAAACAGATAAATTCTTTAATTCCATATGATTTATAAATCACTCAGAAGGGTGGAATGGCTTTAATTTCCAATACATAGACGTATATAGATGCTATATAAACGTAAGGGTAAAATAAATTTGCGATAGTCATGAGGAAGAATTGAGTTGACACGAGATGGAAATTGAAAATGTGGTCATGGTCTCTCAAATGTCGACTTAGGAATAAAGTCTCGGTAGTCGTGATCGCGCACATAGGTAAAAGTAATAAAATAATACAGTGAAGAAGGTGCCGAGATGTAGAAGAGATGTGTCAGCCACACTCTTAGGGTGTAGAACTCGTTTGGTAACACATATAGTTAACTGTATGTTTGCTTTTGTCATGCTGCCCGTTCTTATGCTCTCACTGTAGCTCCAGAAAGAGTCATCTGCAGACGTTGTTATAGGCCTTAGCAAATGGAGCAAGGTTGTCTCGCGCGAGAGTGTCGTATGTGGCCTTTCTCATTCTCCCGATATCTTTCAGCTTTTTTTATCTTCATTTCATACTTTTTTCATTTCAAATTCAGTCAATGGACTTAATTTATGATATTTGTGGAGTTAAGATATACAATGTAGAAAATATTCTCAAGCTCATGCATTCATGGAAATTACATTTGTTTCCATTCTTCTAAATTTCGAACAGTTTGAAGAAAAAGACTTTCGTTCACCACTTACATTTACGTTTTCTATCTTCACTTTCTTTATTTTCACTGAGTTCACTGAGGGATGAAGACAATGCTCTAAACTTCACGACTGTGTTAGACAATGTTGATATTCAGTAAAACCATTTCTAACTCAAATAATTCAAGCACAAAGGTCCATATGAATCTTCAATATGAATATTATGAATTGACTTGTTGTCATTGATACAACGAAATATCAATTCGTCGCCAATTGTCATATTTATTTCGAATATTTTGATACAACTCAATTGTAATGAGTCAATTTAATTTTGTCTTTGCAGAATGGAAACATTCCAAGAGGCAGCTATTCAAATGTTACGTGAATTCAGGGCGTTGCTCCAACATTCACCACTACCACTTCCTGGTACGAGGCTACTTCAGCTTCTTGCACTGAACATGTTTGCCATTGAGACGACACAGTTGAAGGGTGAGTAACAAAGTTATATATATCATTCTTCCGTTCTTTCTCAAAATGGGGGAAAAAGACATGATGTTGGTGGAATGCATTGTGGTATATGTTACGGTTATATCATTCGCTGTTTTCGGGGTCTCGAGTTTTAATATCCTTCGTAAATCAACCGCATTATATATACCACCACCATCACAAACGACCGCTTTTGACTGTGCCAAAAGTTATTCGGATTGAATCTACAGGGTGGTAATACTTGCCAAAAAACCACATCTACACAGATAAATACCACAAGATTTCGTGACTCAGGAGTATCAGTTTCCCTTTTATTTTGCTCTCAGCAATTCCACGAATGGATAATAAAAATAAAAGTCTACGTATATAATTGAGAAGGGAAATATAACAAAGTTGGATTGACGCGGAAGTTGTCTGCGGTATCAAGTACAATAATAAAATTGTCTCTTTTGGCCATCAAGTAAAAATTTATATAATAACTTTGACCTTACATCTCAGTCATTAAACAATTTTCCATAACTAATAGCTTTGTTGTATTACATACTTTATGGCACATTTCTCACAGTAAATTATAAGAATAAATATAATAATGAAATAAATAACGAAAAATGACAAGTAACCACATGGGAATACATCTTGTGTGTATACACTTTGACCATCTTTTACTGATGGTGGAATATAATATAGGCAGAATGATGACAAGAATATGCGACAGGAGAAAAAAAGTACAAGTAAAAGAGGGTAGCGACGTTGCCCATGAGCGAACCGCAGACAAACCTGGCTCTGTTGACTCCACTTCTGCTTCTCTCTTTATTTCTGCATAAACTCAATGGCCGATTACCGGATGGTGTTTACGATTTCAATTACCATCGGTGAGTCAGATTGCTGTCCCGGGACCGCCTTGAGGGAGTGAAGAATGTCTATAGAGATATAGCAGTATAAGTATGTATCGAGTAGAGAAGATGAACAAGAAGAAGAAGATGAGGAGGATGGTACCTATATCGGTGGCGCCGCGACGCTCTGGCACCAGGGCCCCCACTGTCAACATTCCGATATGTTGCGTACGTAAAGAGATAGAGTAAGAGAGACTAATCGTTTCGATACGATCGCACGCCAAAGGAAAACGAGTCTACAACCATTTTATTTTATAAATCTTTGTTGTACTTTACTTTTCTTCCTTTTTGCAATATACCTAAGTTGTTTAATATTTTATTTCATAGTTATGGAATGATATGTTCGGTATTCGTGATGTGTGGAGATTTCATTTGAGATCTATGTTACATACCTGGATCACTTACCAAAGATCATATTTTTAATTGTGAAAAAGATGTTGTTGAAACTGATTTTCATGTCTCACCACATAGTAGTCAGTTGAAGGACGGAATTGCTGAAGAATCTCAAACATACTTGACGATTCTATGGTGTTTGTTAATGGAAATGAGTTTTTACTTGTGGATTAATATCAGGAATTTTCACGCAAGATAGCGTAAATTCGGAATTCAATTGAACTATCATGCACAGAACTCGACGAAAAGATTGTCACAGAATTTTATGTCAGGAGAAAATTCTCATATAAGTACATAAAATTTTACTGTCAAACTGTTCCATTGGGTGAAATCGATAAAGCTGGGAACAATGAAATTCACCATAGAAGACTATTCTCAATTACATTTCTATATACAAATATTTGTCTAGCACAATCTGCGAGTAAATTGAGTTTGCTACATACATAAAACAAAATTGGTAACTCGGTAAATATCGCTGAGCATTTATTGGTAATGGAATAGCATAAACCACGAGAAGCCATTGTCACAAGGGAAAAATTATTTCCAGATTAACTTTCATACGACCATGTCGCAACTTATATGTCTGAAACAAATTAGAAGTAAAGTTGGTACTTAAAGTCACCTATCTACGCATTAAACATGCAAATCAAACTACCGGAAGTCTTCATGAATGGTGTGTAACATATAAACATGAAGAAATATCCACATGCTAATAGAAATAATTCTCGTAAAATGACGCACCTCTGATCGAGTATGGTTAATAACTTCCATAACGGTTTTGCGCCTGAACGATTGCAATTTTTGTGGTCTACGGATTCTAACGTGTTTCAACGTGTACGTGGTCATTGTGTTGTTATGTTGATGGTTGGTATGAGATGCTGATGTGAAACGTAAGATATTGGTCGGATAATTTAGTGCGGAAACTCACTGTGTAACCACTGAGACTTGCATTAACGTGTATACATACATTCACTGTCCAGGGGGTGTCAGGATTTTATAGATATATTTATACACATTTGAAATGATGCATTGGCGCGTGAAGACGTTTTGCCATCGAGCATCACCAGAAGCTGGCGCGCGCGCGCATGGGGAGCATGTGTCTTGCAGAGAGTGCGGATGATGAAGAGACATAGCTGATCGTTGAGGATAGATAACCACAGGAGCGACTACCGCGTACGGCGATACCCCAGGTAATTCGTTAGACCACGCATCCGTGGATCAGTAACGGCGCCACCGTGCACCATCAACAAGAAGGTCGTTTACTTGTCCTCCAGGGGAGCGGCGATAAAACAAATAAAAAGACAAGATGAGACCAACATTTATATATATATGAGATATGGTGTTGCATTCTACTGCGGTGGCCTGTCTCAAAACCCCGCGTGTAGTTAATACTAAACCATTTCTCGTG
The DNA here is from genome assembly GCA_018881525.1 of Meteorus sp. PSUC_FEM 10030008. NCBI lineage: Eukaryota > Metazoa > Arthropoda > Insecta > Hymenoptera > Braconidae > Meteorus > Meteorus sp. PSUC_FEM 10030008. Next base: position 22,020 of record JABMBR010004348.1, read on the forward strand.
TCGGAATTAATTTGGCAATTAAATTGTCTCACAAGACGTTTCTTCAATTTTCTAAAATATATACAACACTGAAGTTGTAAAACCACTTCAGTATAAACGATAAATTTTCTGCTGAAGATGAAGTGATACAAGCGATTTATCCATTGATAAGATTTTTTACTTCACTCGTTTTTTTTTTCTTCATTTATTTCCAGACATGTTGTATGACGTTTTGTTGGATGGGTAGAGAATTCAATAGAAAATATCAACCTCAAATCAATCCAGATCTCAATGAGAGAAAACACTTTTTATCTCTCATGTGAATTGAGTTGTTTGATTTTTGTGCAAACGAAGCTCGCACTAATTCACAGAATGTGATCATGAAATTTTTGAATATGCGATTTGAGACTCCTCGGTTTTCCATGGGTCATTAAATTTCACTTATTCACCATGTTGCCATCTTCACTCTTTTTGAGTATTCATGTGAATGTATTATTATTTTATTTTCATCTTTGCTCGGCACGCGATAAGATCGCTCGTTACATTGCACATATTGATTCAATTATTGGGTTATTTCTCGATTGAGCTGGAACCGCCGAGTACATACACATAAATTATACTTTTCATATACTCATGTGAGCGGTTTATTGAGTTTCGTACATGGACATTATATACATGTGCAAACGCACAAGTGACGAAGTATGAAGAGAAGAGTTGGAAAATATTTTTACCGGTTGAGAGGTGCAGATGATTCAAGATTATAGACATTAGGAGCATTAGCTCTGGCGTTATGACTGTGAGGCGAGATAATGTAAGAGAGTAATAGTGAATGAGAGAGATAGATATGAAGAGTTGAGGTAACTCGACCACAGGGCTCCACTTCGTTCGATGGTTGTTGTCAGATAGCAAACTCGCATGGCAGCCTAAGTGATTTCACTGTGTGACGGTGGACCTCGATTCCATCAAGACAACTGAAAAAAAAAGAGTAACAAACACTTGATAAAAAAGAAGGAAAAAGTTGAGTGAAATTACTGCTGCTGCTGCTGCTGCTGCTGCTGCTGCTGTTGATGCAACATCAGCATTCATGTGTGGATGTTGGTATGAAATTTTACTTACGTGTGTATGTTGTGATGCAGATAGGGAAGGTGAGTGGACGTCATTCAAGTAAAAGTAATGAATGCGTATACGAAACATTATTATGGAAGTTGCAGTCCTGTTTGCAGTTCGCCCAAAAATAACCTTGACTTGATGCAAAAGGGCCCAGCTCTGTTCCACGAACACGCGGCCCATGTTCTCACTGTCTCTGCATCTCTCGTTCTTCTTCATGGTTCGTGTGTATGTTCTGGTATAAATTAACGAGAGTATGGCCCTACGGGTGGATGTAAAATTGCCCACTTTGAGCATTGGAAAATATTGCCTGCGCTTCTTGGTGTGTAACCTGTATTGAATGTTGGTGGGTTCACCCAACCTGGTTGTGAGTGTGGCTTTCAGATTTATTCATACCAGGCTTGTATTTTTGCTGTGTTCATTTTTATTTGTGGATGGATGTCTTATTAAGTACTTGTGATGATTGTACGTATGAATAGCAGTTCTCATTCATCATCTGGGTTGAATTCGTTTCGGGAACAAATTGAATAGCTTGGAATTTTGTTAACGTTGTTGATTATTTCTAGTTTGTGTTATGAGAAATCTGATGTGGACGAGATAACAGAGATTATGTGAATTGGCGGATCTTCCTCTGATATTATTTTCATTTCCCATAATACATTTCTCTTCATTATATTTTAAAAGACATGAGTTTGAGCATCCCATTACTGTAGTTGAAAAAATATGCCTGGTAATTTTTATAATCGTATTTCTACCATTTTTTTTAGATTTAACTCTAAATGACGTCATAAAATTCCAGGTTCAACACCCCACAAAAAAATAAATGGAGTTAAAAAGTATCCTGTATCAATAAATTTCGACCATCATATTTTTGAGCAAATTGTATTTTGGTTCACAGTCTGAGTGTGGAGTTCTAGAAAATTGGAAATCAACAATCAAGTTGAATCATAAATTCTCCATGTGTTTGTCTAGACGAAAATGAGCTCTTCATTCAATATTCATTCCATGTTGACGCTGCGGACGAAAGTCTTGATACAATTTCGATGCTAAATCTCATTTTATCCTCTGAACCATCACATTAACGACCAAATGATATTGGACATATTTATATTTACAATCACTTGAACGTTATTCAATTGATGTGTTTCACATTACTACCGCATATAGAAAGATAAGATTATCACATGCGGTAAAACAGAATGATGAAAAAAATTGATAAATTTATAGTGCATTAAAAATTATCGATCGATGTACCCGCAGTAATATAGATAACTTCAGTATACAAATTCCATTGAATTAAATAACAGAACGGCTGAGAAAAAAAAATGGATGAATAATTTTAACTGATTACATGAAACATTGGTTATCAGCACTGTTCTCACGCGAGGTATTGGCACAGACTGAATTTATCTTCAACGAATAATTGATGAGCAGAGAGCGAGTAAACAGAAAAATAAAAATAAACATCGAGACCCACTCAATAATAACCGCGAGTTGAAGTTAAAGTTGTACATTTCCGGGTGTATTTTGACATCCCACGGGGGAGAATATGGTTGAAGGCTTTTGTGGCACGCTGACCCTTGCGATTTCTTTGCATGCATATATATATGTATATATGTTTATATATACAGAGGAAAATAAACGTGTGGCTGATGATCTCAGGCAATGGTGTAGGTAATTGGTCCCCGGAAGTTTTTACCAGATGGTTTGTATGGTGTTTCTTTACCAATTAACGTATTCGTGGAGATCGTTAGTGAGAAATTTCTTGCGTAATTTTCGTGCGTCCCACAACAACACATGAAACACGTGAATGAATTTTTCTGCTTTAATTTCGTTTCGCTTTGCACGCAATATCTTTGTATGGAGATAAATAAAAACATGTGAATGAATCATTCATGGTAATGTTTTTTAGAGTTGTTGTATCGGTTCTGTTTCAATTTGTTTATGTGAAGTATTGTAGAAATGAATGAATAGTTTGCAATTGAGGTGTAGTAACAAATGTATTTGTCATATGACTGGATATTGCTACGGTATTGGAATTTTTTCGCCTGTAGCGATATGAAATTGTTCGAAATAAATTCTTAGGGTTAGAAAAATGTAGGAAGGAAACGTCGAGGGAATAAGGCAAATGGTTGCATGCACTCTGTGAAGCAATTTATGTTGGATCCCTCGCTGTGTTCGTTGTGGAGATCATCAGGACATTCGTCATATTTCCACTTGGCTCGTGGTATTCTTACTTGTTTACTGTTATGCTCAGTTCAACTATCATGTTACTGCCGAGTGATTTTTGCGGGAGTCAGAGAAATGATATTCAGATATTGTTTATGTAATTTATATTGATACTTTTACTTTTATTTCGTTGGTTATTTTTCTTTTATTTAGATTTGTTTATTTCAAAATTGCGATTGTGTAAAGTGTTTTGGTATTATATGAGAGTTGTTGAGAAGTCGACAGAGAGTTATAGTTGAGAGGCCCTGTATATATAATGTCCAAGTGTCCAGAGAGATAGATGACTAGTTACTTATGAACACTGAGTTCTTGACGAGCGTGCGTATTTCTCGCAATATCCAACCTTCTTCCACTCTTATGAGTATGTATTAATAATAAATCGTATCATAATGTGAAGAGGAAATGTCTTCTATTATTAACAGTGTAGCTACAACTTTTTCTGTAGATTTCAACTCGTAGAGAAAAATCAAGATGTAATGACATAAGTTCAATTTTTTTGACAATTTTTCATGAGAGTCTCATCAATTTTTGTTAATTTTGATGATGCATTTTTACTCCTTCAATTCTGATTCTATACAGACAACATGAACTCAATGACATTCTGGAGGATTGAATTAACGACTGCGTTAAAATATTTTTTCATTAATTTTTAATTCAATCTTAGATCACGATCATATCATGTTGATGCAAATGATTCATCCAATCAAGAAATTATTGTGGATTTTTGATGGGATTCTCCATTAGTAAAGCACAAATACTATTTACAAGTTTTTGCAGTAACGATGAGGGATGACCAAAAAGAAAACGAATGAAACATTGAAAAAATTGAACTAACGAGTTGTGTCTAGAGTACACGGAAAGAAAATTAAAGTAAAAATTACTATGAAAACATTGTAATTTTTAACATGGAATATTGCAACGCTGGACCAGAACGAAAGAATTCGAA
>JABMBR010004349.1:0-26253 GCA_018881525.1 Meteorus sp. PSUC_FEM 10030008
CGAATATTAACATTTAAAAATAAAAATAATATTAATATTATCAGACATTAGTTAATTAAGAATCTCAAATTGTTGTACCACTTCATGTATGGCGCATTGAACAAACACATCTGTGCGCTTTGTTGTTTTGTATGGGCCTCATGCATATTTTTTTTATTTAACGCAACTGAAAAAAGATGGAGAGAGGTAAAAAAAAATGATATTGGATTATTATGTATGCAGTGTCCCGATAAAGCACCTGATAAATATACAGAAACGTGTTAATGATTATTTTATCGAACTATGCATCCAGAAATTCGTGAATTCCTGGAGAAAAAAATTATTCCTCTGGTTTTTTTCACTTCATATGTTTCAAATGGATGCCGAATTTTTTTCATTGGACTGGGTATGAATTGCAATGGACACAAAGAAATATTTTCCTCTATCCTAAATTGTTGAACCGCTATCAGTAATTCAGAGTCCTTGGGGTATCTCGAATACATGAGAGACCACAGGATCAGTGCAGATGTGTATCCTTACGACATAATGAGTCATTCGAGAGTAATATGGTAGAGTGCGAAGAAAAATAATGAAGATAATCTCTCATCACATGATACATCGAAATAATTAAACAACCCAACAATTTATTGAGTCATGCTATCAATTTCCCCCAGCTGTTACTTGTTCCGGGTCTGTAGATTATTGTGGCGATCAGTAAACGAAACAGAATTAATGCTCAATTACAAAGAAAGAGTTCCATAAATGATAAACGCCATAAGACGAAACACGGATAATCTTTATCATCATTGAGCTTTAGTAAATTTGCTCCAACATTTTGTTTATTGAATTTTCGTTTTGAAATACGAACGAATTCAATTAAAGGCGGAAAAAAAAAGGTGGACGTACTGGCTAACAATGTCACCAATTATTTCCGGGAATAGTTCTGCTATACAATCGTAATTTTTTTAATTGAAGGGCAAATTCGCATGACCTCTATTGCAGATCCGCCTCTACATATGAAAAAGGTTGGTGCGATAGGACGTGAGTAATTATACGATTGATTGTACCGAGTGTATTTATGTGGGTATGCATTCACATAGCGGTGAATAAAAGAAGAAAGAAACCTTGAAACATCGTATTACGTAAAGGTGCAATTATTTCTAACAATCCAAAACAGGATCCACTCAACATTTTCGATATATGAACAGACATACAGAAAATTTGAAACTCATATTTCTGTTCAATAAGTCCCGTTCACTTTGAAGAAAATTCAATATTACAAAGTAAGGGAGAAACTATATTGCACGAAACGATACAAAGATTAATTAATGACGTTCACGACCTCATTTATTTTTTATGACAAACATCCGAAGTGAATACACTCAGCTGCATGCATTGCGGACACTTTTTCTTGCACATTTCCTCTACTTTGTTATTTTGTTCTAATCATCTTACTTTTACATTCAATATTCAAGGGAAAGTACAGTGACAATGAGAAAATACGAAATGTAATAAAAAAAACCTTAATCTGATAATTAAATTAATTCCAAGTCCATCACATTTCCATAATCGCAAAAGTCATGTTGTAAATTTCATTTGCGTACTACTTCCACATTCTCCACGTAAATAAAGAATTTTCAAATGCGTTTCCTTCAACGACATCTCAGCTAATTTTACTTTCAAACGGTGTTCTTCAGCCTAAAATCATTAGATGTGTAATAGGATGAATGATTTCATAAAATAATAATTTCATTTTGATTATATGAGGAAAAGACCAGATGAAAATGTAGCCTCACTTCTAAATGTCGCAGTAGTTGTAATTGTCGAATAACATGACTATTTTGAAATTGGAAATTGTCATCCTGATATTCAGGAAAATTTTCGCACTCCACAGGCATATTGAATTGTCCATATTGCTTGTTATTAACTGCTCCAACAAACGGAACATAATATCGATCATTTTGTAATCGTTGCTCGTCATAACGAATATCATCTTCCACTTTCAGTGGTGATTTCAAAACTTTTCTCGGAAGATTCTGATCAATTTTTCCAATTGAGGGATGTTTTTCGTTATTATCATTCATCTCTAACGATGATGATAACGTTGTCGATTCGATTTTACTTGGTTTTCTTGGTTGTAATAGCAGACATTTGCCTTTCAATTTCTTTGTCGGATTCAAATGTACTCCATCATTCATTCTTTTATCAGTTTCATCATTAACCGGATCTTTTTTGGTTCCCGTAGATTTTTTTCTCTTCCCAGTTTTGGAATGAATAACTGAGACTGTAACTGACGAACCGGAGACATCTGTCTCTGAGATGATAACCGCTGGCTGTTTTATTAAATCTAAGAGTAGTTGAACGAACATATTAATGAGAGAATTCACTTGTTTTATCTATCTGTTATCATAATCATTTTTCATTACCCATTGGCATATCTTGTTTAGCCTGACAGAATTGTGTGATGTGCTTCTCAGATTGTGAATGGTCGGAACCATCAATGAGACTTTTAGTCAGAAATGGTGGAATGCAAATAGTGGAATCGTCATTCACCTCTGGCGATTTGTTGAAGAGTTCAATTCCCATTGCAGCGTTTTCCTAGATCAATAAAAACGGAAAATAAAAATTGAAACATAAAAAAAGAGAAGGATTAAAAACAAAAGTAAACAAAATATTGTTGTGTACTTTTTTTCTCTCCACATTTCATAATATTTCAGATCATATTCAACATACCTTTCTCCACTTATTTCTACCATTGTGATATTTATAGTTTTGCCAATATTTCTTCAACTGTGCAGTGGTACGATCAGTAAAACCACCGTCACGGAATTTCCTATCGATCGTCGTCCAAATTTCTTTCCTCGCCAATATTGATAGGTTCTTATCCTCCAGCTTCTCACTGAACTCGCTCATGATACATAACAAGTGATCGCGTTCATGTCTTGTGAATTGATTACGCTGACGTGTCTTATCATATTCACCAACACCGCACTTAGACATTATCGACAGCACGTTATCCTCACAAATTTTCCAATCAATAATTATGAATATATTTCGATCTTGTAGATCCAATCGCCAAATTTTTATTGGCTTAGATATGTAAAACAACTGAAAGTTTTACATGGTACGAAGAATAACGAACTGAAACAGCATAGCATCACCCTGAACTGAACTGAGAAAGTTCAAGACTTCTTGTTTCATTTTTCATCCTCGAGATAGAACAAAAATTCCGTACCACTACGTATCCAATTGAATGCACAAACTGAATTCCATGATGTACTTTTTCCAACACTGGACACATTCCATGACAGATAAAAAATTGACGATATAAATTCTCTTGAGGCACAAGTTGATTATTCGTTAACACAGAATCATTTGAATCCATGAAATGATCAAATAGATTAGTCACAACCCAAAACGAGAGAATATCGCCACATTCAATCGAGCATTCTCATGAGAGGATGTTGATCATTCTCATTATGAACATCCAAATTAACTGGATTATGCACAAATTCTCTCGATGACTGCCCGCATTTTCGCAATAAGTAATTAAATCTCAATTTCCCTCATTGGTACTTGGATTTATCCAAAGTATATGATTGAACATTGAGAATTTCATTGCTAAATATTTCCTGATTTCATATGAGCTCGGTGAGGGTGCCATTGATATTCATCAAGTCATGAAGAATTCTAATAACTTACACAAATATTACAGTTCAGCAACATCCAAAATTCAGCCACAGTAATGTATGGTGGAACATTCGGCAACGTCGCACCAAGCCGGCGACGAATCATACAGACACGCGCGTATTCTTTTGTTTTGTTAGGGGACATTACCGCACGCGCATTCTGTGTGTGAATTGGTGACCAGTTAATAACAGTCGCTTTCATCTGATGGCATAAAGTCGAAAATGTGGAGAATATATCACATTCCAGTGGATTAACATCAATTTATATATTGTGGTCATCGTTGATCACAGCATAATGAACAAAAAATTGTTCGTGTTTCTATTTCTGACGAACTGCCTACTGAAGGGACGACATAGAAGTGAAAAGTAGGAATTTGTTTGAGAGGAAAGAATCATCTTGAGGAAAAAAGTGCCGATGCGATTTCAGTTGAATACTATTGGCAAACTTTGACCGCATTACCAAGTATGGGATCGGGCGCAATCTCTAAGACTCTCGTGCATTGAGCAACATCACTGTCACGCAAGATTTCTGAATGAACAGCAGAGAAATGCCAAGTCATGTATTCAACACCATATCAATTTAGAATTGATATTAAAAAATTGTGCAACATGAACTGGAAATGCATCATGGGAAAATAGCATTTCTGCCAGTTGTAATCATTTCATGAGACAATCTTATCATATACAATGACACAGCACAACATACAGAACGTCAATTGAAGATAAAAACTATTTTAGAATTGGTTATGTTGGACTATGACCGAACAGAATTAGCATCGCTCAAATGAGAGTGCATCACAAAATGAGAATAGATCTATGCCGTGTGATACCTCACCCACCTCTTTATTAAGACAATATTTTTCCGAGTTCTATACAGAAGAACAAGCAGTGCTTGCGCGACAAGATCTGAATCAAAGACTGAATTAGTTATAACTCTAAGTTTGTCGAGAAGTTTGAGAACAGTCAATCATACGGCAGCAAGAATGGATACGAAAGTAAGATATATTCCAGTTTTATCGAGACACAATTGCATGAAGGAGAATAGTTTGCAGTTTGAAAGATGAATGATTCTCAGGTTTTACCGGAGATGGTTTATGAAAATGGAATTTGGAAAGGTTCTAAGAAAAATCGATCACCAGGATATTTCCGATTGGGCGAAATGTTCTTGCAACGATTGAAGGACAACCCGGATATAATTGGGCAAGTAAGTGATGTTTCCCTGGATTTGTGAAAACTATTTCGAATATTATGATGCGAGTATTCTCATGTAATTAAGTTAATGAATGATATCGATAGATCGATGGGAAAACAGGCGAGAGTGAAACGTACGGTAGCATTTATGACAGAAGTGTTCGTTGTGCTTTGTGGCTGAAGCAGTATGGAGTTGGTCATAACGATGTCGTTGGTTATTGTTCTGCGAACAATATGCACACGTGCATTCCGTACTTAGCATGTTTCTACATCGGTTCCATATTCAATCCATGGTGGAATGATTGTCTGGATGAGGGTTAAAGAAGTTTCTACATCTTTCTATGACATATGAATGAAAGTGTCAAGAGAATATTGCATTATGATCTTTCTATTTTCAGAAATCATAAAATTTTTCATCGATTATACTCAACCAAAAGTTATATTCGCTGATAAGAAGTCGGTGGAGTTGATCCTGAAAGCAGTAGAGAATGTCAATCGCGATTTGAAGATAATTGTATTCGGTGAAATGCCGGGACTTGTTTCCATCTCAGACATTTTGAATGAAGTAAATGCAAATGAAATCCAATCATTCGAGTGCACACCGATCAAGAGTGCTGAAGAATCTGCCAGTATTATATATACATCAGGAACTACAACCAACCCGAAAGGTGCATTACATTCATATGGATCTATGGCAGTGTTGATTGAATTGGCATCACCAAAGCAGAACATCATGTTATGGTTTGCCAATCTGTGCTGGTTGTCTACAATCATAAGCACAATGGCTTGGATCTCTACGCTGTCAACTGCAATTATCTCCAATAGTCCAACCGAAGAAGAAGCGTGTCAACTCATAAGCAAATTCAGTGTAAGAACAGCTCTATAATGAGATCATCCATGCGCGAAAAAATGAAGATATAACACGAGGGATGATAATTTCTGCGTCAGGTGACATATGTGGTTATGGGAACAGCAGCAGTGAATAGACTCAGCAAGGCAAGAGAAGTTGCCAAATACAATCTCTCTTCTATTACTTCTCTTTGGTTTGGTGGATCTATCGCCCACGAAGGAACAGTACAATTTCTACTATCAAGATTCAAGAATGCTGTAATCACAACTTCTTATGGTAAATTTTTTGTTTCTTGTCGTTCTCAATGATTTTATTGTCGTTTCCTCACACTCAACAGGCGGCACCGAATGTATAGTAACTGGTGGAGTTGTAAGTATCAAGAAATTAGCATCTTGTGGACGAGTTGGTGCAAATCATGAAATCAAGGTTGTTGATTCCGAAACCGATGAAATTCTGGGACCGAATAAGCAAGGTTTACTATGTTGTCGTGGTTCATCATCAATGAAATGGTACTGGAATAATCCAGAGCTTACTAATGAAGTTATGGACTCCGATGGTAAGGAATGAGAATCAAGATCTGTGGTATTGTCCGCAAAATAACTGTCTTCCGAATATTCTGGACTTTGTTTCGCAGGATGGTACCGAACTGGGGATATTGGTTATTATGATGATGACGGCTACTTTTTCATCACCGACAGAATTAAGGAATTGATTAAATATCGGCTTTATCATATACCGCCAGCAGTGATAGAGAATGTTATCCTCAGCATTCCAGGGATAGCTGAAGTAGGAGTTGTTGCTAAACCACACAATGACGATCTAGAGCAACCTACAGCTTTCATTACACTCCAGCCAGATGCTGAAGTAAGTACACATATCTGTCACTGATCATCTCAGAATTTAGTCTATGAAATGACACCTACTCCATCAATCATCAGATAACAGAAGATGACATACATAAGAAAGTGGAAGATAAACTGCACGACTGGATGAAACTCCGTGGTGGCGTTTATTTCCTGGATAAGATGCCAGTTACATCATCAGGAAAAATCTCAAAACGGCAATTACGCATCTTAGCAAAAATGCAATCATCATGAGCTTAAGATACTGTTACGCTAATCACCCGGTGGATGATAAATACTCTACTCATTTTCATATATGCGATTACCACCTGTTCGAGATATAATTGCACGTGGATCGTGAACAGGAAGCAATAGCTGTATTGTTTTGGAGGAAAATACAAAAAGTGTCGAATCTATTTACTCTTACATTACCCATGTGGAATATTTGATTTCACTCCTGCAAATTTGCACACATAATTCATACATTCCTCATTGTATCTTTATTCCGTATCTTTCCCAACGACATGAATATACGCACGCATTCTGAGGCGATCTAAATTGAACGGAGAATGCGAGATCCAACCTCTTATGTTGTTGAATCGTTTGTGGGTGATATTTCATGAAAATTCCAACCAACCGTATGAGAAAAATGCATCTGCAGTATCACTCAGAAGAAACCTACACATCCAATGAGATGGCTGAGAACTGACAAATTAAGCATGGACGTCGTAAGTATCTAGACAATAATAATACGGTGGGAAAAGAGTGTAGTAGGTACTCTGCTATGAGACATTATTTGTCAGTACATTTTTATAGACCATAAATAAATAAAATATCGCATGCTAATACAACAAATGAGATAGAAGGCAGCATTCCATCATCTCATTGTGATAACGTAATCAAATAAAGATAAGTGAGAATACATTCGGAATGCTATCTATCGCTGTTAACAGTTCACCATTCTTCCATTCGTTAGTAGAAGCTAAATTGTCCGCGAAATATATTCTACAAGTTGACGCAGGAGAAAAACGGAATGGCGGGAAGAGTTTCTATGAAAGTAAGGTATATTTAGATTCCCAACTTTTTACACTACCCATTTAGTTTCTTTATTATCTCAACAGTTTTATATTTCGTTACATTCAGGATATACCGAAAGCAACCTACAAAAATGGTGTTTGGACGGGTTTCAGAATAAACCAGCCTCCAGGATACTTTCAATTAGGGAAAAGATTCATGAATGAAGTCAGGAAGGATGAAGATGTTATTGCGCAGGTTCACTATAATATTGCCTTCAAGCACGATACTTTTTGATGTTTGCTTTCAGTTATCCCTGACAACTAATGTGATAACTTATTCGGATAGATTGATGGGAAAACAGGTGAGACTGAAACTTTTGGCAGCATTTATAGTAAAAGTGTGCGTTGTGCCTTGTGGCTGAAGAAATATGGCATTGGTCGTAATGATGTCATTGCGTATTGTTCTGGGAGTAACATGAACAGTTGCATTCCTATATTGGCGAGTTTTTATATAGGCTCTATTTTCAACCCATGGTGGAATGGCTGCTTAAATGAAGGTCAATAGAAACATTGAAGAATTTCCCAACATAAATAACGCTAGAATAATCCACTCCAAATTCGATTTTCTCTTTTCAGAAATTATACAATTCTTTATTGAAACCACCAAACCAAAAGTTCTATTCGCAGACGAGAAATCAGCTCGGATTATTCTTGGTGTAGTCGAAAACATTGATTATACTCTGAAAGTAATTGTGTTCGGAGAAATCCCAGGATTGGAAACATTGACAGACATCTTAGATCAAGCAAGCTCAGATGAGTTGCAGACATTCGAGTGTACAAATATCAACGATGCTGCAGAACCAGCATTAATTATGTATACGTCAGGAACTACAAGTAAACCGAAAGGTGTATTACACTCTTATGGATCAGTATCATCAATGATAGGACCAACTTCCAATAAGAAACATACTTCACTATGGTTTGCCAATTTATGTTGGTTATCGGCAATTATTAGCACATCATCTTGGATACTATCACAATCTACTGCCATTATCTATGATAGTCCTAGTGAAAAAGATGCATGTGAACTAATTGATAAATTCAAGGTAATGAAAGATTCATTCAGCAATTAAATTATCAACACAAAAGTTAAAGGTAGCGTACTAACAGTTAAATCATCAGGTAACATGGTTGTCGATGGGAACTGCATCAGCGAATAGATTGAGTAAACTGAAAAACATCGGAGAGTACAACATGTTGACAGTTGCATTTCTTTCGTTCGCCGGGTCCAATGCCAGGAAAGATGTTGTAGAATTTATGATGAAGACCTTCAAAAATGCTGCTGTTGCAACTGCATATGGTGAATTTTCTCAATCATTTTGTCTCAAGTGATTCAGAGATCAGAAGCAATTCAACACTGAAAACTCTATACATCATCAACAGGCAGTACAGAATGTATGGGAACTTTTGGACTGATAAATCCAGAGAAACCAATTTCCTCCGGTCGTGTAGTTCCTAATCATGAAATTAAAGTAATTGATTTGGAAACCAATGAAATCTTGGGACCAAATAAACAAGGCGAACTGTATTCTCGTGGCATATCGCTGATGAAATGCTATTGGGATGAGCCACAAGCCACTAGTGAAGCCATAGATTCTGACGGTGAGGAATGAGATCTCGGTCGAAGTCCCCAGATGAAATCGTACAGATTCTTATGTTATAAACGTCATTAACAATGTTAACAGGTTGGTACCATACTGGTGATGTAGGTTATTATGATGATGAAGGGAACTTCTTCATCATTGAGAGGATAAAAGAAATGATCAAATACAGATATACTCATGTCTCGCCGACGGTAATCGAGGATGCAATACACGATATACCAGGGGTAGCAGAAGTAGCAGTTGTTGCTAAACCTCACATGGAAGATCTTGAACAACCAACAGCTTTCATCACGACCATTCCAGGTGTCAAAGTAAGTAGACATTGCTATACCTAGACATCGCCTATTCATGACAGAATTGAGTTTATGCAATACTATTCATATTATCAACCTCCAGATAACAGAAGACGACGTACATAAAGTGGTGGAAAACAAATTGCCCAATCGAATGAAACTTCGTGGTGGAGTTTATTTTTTAGATGAAATGCCGTACACTGCATCGAAAAAAATTGCCCAGCGTGAATTACGTGCTTTGGCAAGAGTCCAAGCACAGTGGTGATAGTGAAGAATGTATAACCCTATATATTATTAGTAGAACCGAACCAAGAAACAATTCCATGTAGGACGAGCAACAAATACTCCTAGGTCGACCATCTGATCAAATAATAAATAGTTTACGCCGCTTCCGAAGAATCAGTGAATTTTGTATTCGCAGTACAGAATATACTGAGAGTTTTCAAAGTTGCAGTTGTTGAAGAACCCAACTGTACGTGGGTGCTTGTGAATGTAGTGAATGTAAAGACAGATCATTAATTACCAGATGAAATGAAGCTTGGTCGTTTCTGTTGGGTATCATGATGCACAATACGAAGTGGAGGATCAATTTTCCTACTCTAATGGAATCAAAGAAACAGTAATAATGAGAAAAATCCCCATCAAATGTATATACAGACATGGTTGCGCCATTGATTATTAGCTTGTTTCATAAACAAGAAATATTTTCTAGAGATACATAAATTGAATCATGAATATTCCATTTCATGAATAATCAATGACCATGTCGCGATTCATTGAGAATTTATTGGGCGCATTTCGAAGGGTACGATAATCGTGTTATTTATATTTCAAACGTTTATGATATCAAAGTGGTCATTGATTAAGTTTCATGAGACTGCTGTCAGCAATATTGAAATAAATGTGCTGACAATATTACTCGAACTGATCATGGCAAATAAAAGGAAGAAGAGTATCATCAATTGAGAAGCACAATAAATATTTCGAAATTATATGCATGACGAATAATTCATTTCCAAAACTCTCGTGAAACAGAGAAGCGAATTTTAAGCTGTGATTTCATTCAGTCCATATCGTTCGTCAATTCTGTATTCAGTTATTCATCGATGAATTTAATCCCAACAATCATCAGCCATTGTTCTTATAAAATATTTTTCGGGGTGAATAGACAACGCTGTAAAAAATAATTCAAACTATGACTACTCACCCATTTTGTTGTGTTCAAATGTAAATTCCCCGGCCACAAGGTCGTCCAAGGAGAACAGGGATCACTCTATTTACATGTAAATGTGATTGCCATTTCGTAATTGTCTCCTGTCCAATATATCGACGTAGCTGTGACTATATCAAACAAATTGATAATGTGAAATATATATTCAAATAGGCTTCAATATTTTTTTTTTAGGAATTTGCAAATACTCACATTCATCAAACACAGAACTGTTCTATGCTGCATCCAGACATGAAGGGGATGATAGGTTGAGGATATACTTTGTGATGAGATATCAATAATTGTACCACATATGTAATGCGTGGATCAACGAATAATTAACTGAAACATATGCAAACTGATATTGACCAACCGAATTATCGACTCGTTAGCGTACAAAATCTACACGGATTTATACATTCGAATATATGTGTATTCACTTCAAATATTAATCCCCTACTCGAATTGCGAAACTCACAATTATGAGAGAATATGGATATCGAATAAATCTAGACAATACATTTTCAATTATTGCAGCGCGAACTGAAAGTTTAACGGAATGAGACAAGATGCATCAAATGATCACGACAATGTACGAATGATGACGAAGCAGACTTCGGCCCGTTCGAATTTGATGCAAGCACCGAAGTTGAGCAATCAGCGATGAATATAGACGCAGATCAAAGGCGGGAACTAATAGGATTGGCTGAACGACTCGTTTCTCATTAGTTAAATTCGAATTTTGAATATCATGAACGCTGATTAGCTGAACGATGATGAAACTGAGATCGCAAATATGGAGACGTCGATACCAACTCCGTCGGTTTTGTTTCACTTTTAAATTACTTTCGTGCATGATCTCTACGAATTGAAGTCAAATTGGGAAATGAGTATGGAAAGAAAAAACAGAACGAATATAATTATCAGATACGAATGTACTGTGGAAAAACTTCCTTGTGACGATGCGTATTCTGAATAGTAAAACAATATGGTGTACTTCGAGTATTTTGATGGGTGGTACATAACAGAATCGGTAAGTATCACGATCATGAATTTGCTTCAAAATTCATCCAGATTCATGTACGAATATCAAGTATCATTCCGTTCGTATGAGTATATGTAGAATTATGGAAAGAGAAAAGGCGATATCTTTTGTGATAGATCTGTAGATCCTATCAATGCCGAACACGTTCTCCCGAAGTCAATTATTTCACGAATGTTTATCAGTCGCATTGAACTTTCCTATTCACGGCAACAGACAAAAATATTTCTTTTAGATACGAAATATCATGATCACGCTCTTCGATTCATCGGATTTTCGTAGAATTATATAAGTCAAGCAACAATTCACATAACCTCGCATGCTTTCGGGGTTAAGGACAGTGTGAAGTGACGAACATGATAAATTTTGGTATGCTTCTAGGTTTTCGTTGGTCGATAACCAGCGGAACAAAGAAGATTGAAAGATTGCATACTTGTATGGAAGGCGTCAATGTGATAAATCTGGGGATTTATCTCCATGCACAATAAATCATACATTTTTCTGTCACACAATCGAAAATTACGTGACATTAAGAATTTGTAGCAACATATTGGATAGAGGAATGTTCGAACGAAATGTAGGAAGAAATTTGTTGTTGATTTATTTATGGAAAGAAAAGAAATATTTTTATTTACATTGATAAAAGAACAAAAATGTGATGATTCATATTGATGTTGATATCGTGCACAATATTCTTTTCACATCTTTGTTCCCGACTTCACTCCGTATCGATGAAGTCTACACTAACAGTCTGCTTTGGACTGGGTTCTACAATCGGGAGACTCACTGCCTTTTTGGGATCCCACGCTCTTCCGCTGCATCGAAAAGTGCTACTAATGAATCAAGTGTTTCTTGTCCAGTTGGAATAATTTGATTGGCCGGCAAGAGAAATCCATATCTTCCTTTGTCACGTAATTCGTATGTATACGAAATGGGTGGCTTGAAAGTGGCTTTGACCCAATCCATAGAACTTCCCGTTGCTACGTCTTAGAGAATCACAAGGTCAATTAGCATTTTCTGAAGAAGTTCAGGGACAAATAATGTTGACATAGTCAACTCTCAGTTTTTGAACTTACAAATAGTTTCAGCGATATTTCCAGCCACATATTGTGTTCCATAACGTTCAGAAAGGGCTTCGATTGTTCTTTCGCCAATTGCTTTCTAAAAATTCGTATGAATTCAAGGATTGAATTGTCATGTGTGTCAGTGAGATGAGGTCGAATTATAATTCACCTGATGGATGTGAACTTTAATATTATCATTACACTTACTAGTTCGTCGTGATTGTCCAGATGTTCTTCAGTGTGTCCATACGGGAACAACAGTAGTTGTGAATAACTATGGAACGCTATGTAAGCGTAGAATTTATCAGAAATAGATGTAATGAACTCTGAAAGTGTTTTCGTTTCAATATCTGAAAATGGTTTGTTTCCAGCGTAGGTTTCGGCGCATGGAGAACTGCTCGCACCACCCTCTGCAATATTTCCAATTGAATAATAAACAAACTCAACAACGATCAATATACTAACAGAAAAGAGGAGTTGACAAGCTGAAACATACGCATCCATTTGTAGCTCCAGTTGCGATTTGGATCACTGCCTTTGCAAAATGCTGAGTAAGGTTTTCGTGTTTTGCGCCACAATCTTGTCTGGAGAAGAGAATTTTAATAGAAACAAATTGCAACTGGCAAAAGTTGAATCACATTTATTCGCTTACCTTAGTGTGAGTATACACGAAACCATCAGGATTTATCACAGGGAAGATGTACCAGTCATTCTTCTCTGCTAATTCGCGGACTGCAGGATCTTCACTTGTCAACAGCTCATTCAGAATATATGTGACAGTTGCAGATGTAATCCACTCTCGTGCATGAATGTTGCCTTCAATGAACACCCCTGGATTGTTTTTCTTGAAAGACACCTTGACTCCTTTGATTTGTCGTCCTTCGTATGTTTTTCCGCCAACAATCACTTCGACAATGTCTGGATACTTTTTACTGAGCGATTCTAGCCATTCATAAATTTCGTCCAACGAATTATAACTTTTCCAATTGAATTCCGGGGCTCGGCTGATTTTACTACGCTGTGGATTCTCATTGTCCATCAGCTCTTGAACATTTTCAATGAACGTTCTATGTTCGATTCCAGTTGCCTCCATCAAATTCTTAAATTGGGTCAATTTCTCAGGTGCTATCATCACGTCCGCGGTTTTGTTCACATAACTTGGTGGTTGCCAGAATGAAAACTGAAACATCCCGAAGTTTCTTTCTCAGTACACACGAATCATTTTTCGAACTTACAGAAGATCATAATTAAGATTTTTCTCTTCATGAGTAACTATTGAGCCCATAACCCCCTCAAAATGCAATACTGTTCTTGGAGAAAGATCACAATTTTTATCAAAGATTCATTGTAAATCGCAACTTTTAATTCAGTTTCAATTATTCATCATAACATTTTTCTTCAAAGAAAAGAAAGTTCTTATAATTACCTCATCACCATATTCGGACATGCGATGGAGCAAATCGATTTGCATTCTATTCCTGGGAATCACATTGAATACTTTATAGTTGTCATATCTCTCCTGTTCGGTTGCGGCCAAAACCAAGAGCGTTGCGAAAATTCCGAGCTTCAGCATATTTATTCTGAGAAAATAGAATGAAAAAAATTAGAAACAACTCATACAAACAGTCCATAAACTCAAATAAATTTTTTTTCCAGCTGCTACAGAGATGACTTACACCTTTTAATGTCTGACGCTCTAGTGTCTGGATCCATCAAACTCACCTCGTATTTATTCATGGTCCTCTATCTGCGCACGACACCAACACAACCCGTACAACCTGCCGTATGTGTTTCTGCCATCTTCCTCATTGGAACACCACTCATGAAGGTTTTTTCCCACTCTATAAATATCTCATGATAATAGTATATACGATTTCAACTTCTATCATATATTGCCGATCACAAGGAATCATAAACCCACGATTCCAATCACAGATATTTAGTCGACAATATTTCATCAATCAATACAACGTAGTAGAATTCATTTATCCGTGAACTCATCAACAAAGTATATATCGATGGATTATAATCAATACTACGAAAATCGATGCATATAAATCTGATTTGATGTATACAGACTAAATGAACAAAAAACGTAAATTGAATAGTTCAATTGTTCCTTCTCCTTTGTTTCAAACTGTTTACATATCCTGTTCCAAATCACGCTCGAGATTATTCAATCAATAAGCAGACAATGAAACATCTATTAGATGAATCATCAGAAAAATAATTAAAAGATTTTGGCTTCATCCTAGCATGAGTTATCATAATGAAATTGAAATTTTCCATCGTTATAGTGACGAATTGAGGTCTATCTACGGATATATATCGACTGAATGACTGATAGTAAACTATTATCAACTAGAAAAAACATAATCTTGGTTCAATTTCTCACTGACCGTAATTCTATCATTGTGTTGAAAACTTATAACTCAGCTTCGGATAACACGACGATTTGTAAATAAATGAGGAATGTCTGTCTAGCATTCTTCTCAAAGATATTGATGATCAAATTGTCTTCTGAGACGTGTATGCACGATGCAATGCATTTATATTTTCATTATCATTATTTTTCATGGTCATAGAAAACAAAGGCTTTGAACGATTGGATATATATGAAAGAGATTGATATGTGGGCTATGGTACAATGTTATCACTGTAACATTGAGAAAACTAACGCAGTTCTACGTTTAATTTGGGTCAAGTTTGAATATTTTAACTTTCCAATACGTTAATGAAGATGACTAATAAACATTTTAATTTAGATTCACATGTTTTGGATGCATGTTGGACTTTTTCTCTACCATGGAAATGTCAGATCAATTAATCGATTCCGTGTTTTGATTGGAATTGTTGCATGGCGTTCATTACAAATTTATCAACTAATCTATGCTGTTTGTAAATAATTATTTCGTTTCTCACGTTTCGTATCTTATCTCGATTCACTGGAGGAATATTCAGTAAAGTTGACTTACCAACTGTTCGTAGCTCAACAAACATCATTATCGGTATAGAATGACGTAGTTCTTCGCTTTTTTTCGTGATGATAAAATCTGAGATACGACGAATATCGGCGGTAGAGGATTCACTTCATGTTGGTAAAATCAATTTCATTAGTGAGCAGAATTCTTTTCTTTATGAATCTAACAGTTCAATATTAGAATTATGGAATTATTCGAACCAAATTAATTCATTGAATCATGTCCAGATGAGTTGGAATGTATACATAAACATTGCAAATTTGTATTGATGTTTTATGGAGATTGAGCTCTTGAATTAGCTCTTGAAATGATAGCCATTCTTATTGATTTGCTTTTATCTGCCACACATACGATATCTCGCAGACATACATGTTCGAGTTCATGGTGCATCACTGTCCATCGAAAACTTATTCGAATAATTTGTTCCCTGCATCAAAATATTCTGAAATAAAATGATTCCTATTGTGCATTCTTCATGGACGCACTGCAATTTTTGTTGTACACTGATTGAAGACTGAAATCATTCCAGATTCGAATGATAGGAGGCGGTGATGAAACTGAATTTATATGCACAGAACCATTCTACCACTTCTCATTTTCCGAGTTTGGAGGAGATGATCAAAAGTAAGGTGAGAACGTCAATGTCAAGCAACGAAATTAGATAATTTCCTTTGACACCTCTGCCGTTGACAATAGCTCATGAATAATATTCCCAACTCATTTCCAGTTGTTCCAGGCAAAATATAATTTCTCAAGACGTAAAACTTTGAAATACGAAGATTGTACGCGTGTGTCATCAGCATTTCACAATTCATAAGTCCCACCGCATTGTTTGCTTGATGTTCCACTCCCAATCAGTAAATAAGTGGCATCAACAATTTCCCGGTCGCAACCAACAGTGAAGAAAATAAATGAAAAATAGAAATGAAATGCAAAACATTTGGATATTATCGAGTGTCTGCTGCGTACAATGGAATTGTTTCGGCATCGATTCTACCTTTTCGCTCAATCTAGCATCTATAATCGTTACTTTTCCATTTATTTTTGTTCTTTTTTTCTTCTTTCCATGTCACGGCCATATTATACAACACCTCAATGAAATGTGAGTGCGCACGAAGTTCAATGTTGTTCAACATTGGATTTATTCAAACAGATCATAAGAAAAAAGGATCACTACCATAAAAATCGGAATATGACAATCCAATGAAGAACGTAAGAAAGTAATCGAAGCAAATCTGAATATAAATCAAATATGAATTGCTCTGAGATGTTGCCATTTTCATTAACCCCTCTCGTAATGCATTGATGCAGATTATATTAGAATGTTATTATTCACATTAAGATCCTTGAATGTGCGGAAAAAATCGATGATCAATTATCTGAATGATCTCAATATATATTTCCCTCTCGATCCTTTCACTACATAAATATTGGTTTCATTCTTGTAATTTATTTAAAAACCTTCGATCTATATTGGAATTCCTCGTTCCACATCATTTGAAAACAATTTGCTTACAATATAACAAATATAATTTGAATTATATTAAATGCACCAATCCATTTGTCAATTGAACAAAGTTGTCGCCAAGAACTGTTTCGCTTCTCAACTCGCATCACTGTTTAATTCCAGATTCAAAAACGTCGCAAAATGATCTATCACCAGTACCAAACATAAAGTCCTGAAGTAAAGAATTGAAATGTCAACGTCATCGAAGAATTGTTCTGCAAAAAGGAATGACAAATTTGATTTCCAAAAATGTAACAAACATGAACGATGTCGTCACTCACGCTCGCATATATTTCAACTGAATATGATAGAGTTTCACATCATGAACTTTCGTCAATTTTCAATATCAATAGAGTGAGAAACAAATTTCATCCAGCATTGAAGAAATGAAGGGGAACAAGAGAAAGGTAATAATATACATGTACTCGTGTATGGGTGAGTGCACCACGTGTATCGATCGTTACATCAGCTCTCTCGCCCCCTCTCCTTCACCTTTCCCCTTCCCAACACTTCCAATCTCCCACTCTGCGATCTCCTAGTAGTGTATGAATGTATGAGTGATCGAACTTTCAGTGAATTTTCTCTTGCTCAAGCGCTTGTAGTCGCAGTTGAACAGTCGTGAATGGTAGCGGATAAATAAACGTCCCAGGTAAAATTCACATTGACATGTCTGTACACTCTGCCAGTTTTACAATTTCCAGTAATCAGCTGATATGAATTGATTATAGGCATATATCAATAATGATAAATTATTTCATAGAGGATAATAAACTGAATGGATTGATCGCTTCCCTCTTTTATGATCAATTGCAATAAAATTAATTTATCAGCTGACTCACTTCTAATCCCTACGACTAATAGTTAGAATCCAGAGCCAAATGACTGTCCTAGTGAGATATTCATTGAAAAAATTAATCAAACACCGTGCTCATGTGGATGAGGTTGAAACCACAGTAGAACAAAAAGTACATCATTGTCGTAACAGTTGCGCAGGTCATGAAAATCAATACAATTATAATGAATAAGATGTTGGACTTGCGAAAGACGAATTTTGGATTTATATCATTACAGTAGTGAACATGTTTTAACATAAATCTTTCATTCTATTTCAGTTTCGGTGGTGACGCCAATAAATCAGAAGGATATTTTTCTATATATCAACACGAGGAATTCTTGAATTGAAATTTCTATTAAAAGTCTCTGAAGATGGCGGACAGGATATACTATCCAAATTCCGAGCTTGCGAAAGCAGCTCACTGCAAAAGTATGGAACAATACAAGCAAATGCATGAAAAGTGAGTGACATCGAGTATTTTTCATTGTTCAGTATAATCATTTACTATTTAGTAAACACTCGACTTTCGATCAATCATTTCCTTTTCCGTTGTTATGAATTATAATTCTTCTCATTGTCATCAGGAACATTCCATTTAGCACTTTAATTCCTCGTGATCTAATCAAATTTGTGTACTTATCATGATCTTTATAACAATTTTATGCAAACTATTATATTTTCACGCACCTAGAACTTTATTGTGATCGTATGCGCTTATCAAGACAATTCATTCATGCTAGTCACGCGCATATATATTTATGTATGTTTATTCCAGGTGTACATATACAATTTATACCATATATTTACATATTTATTTATTTATCTATTGGTGTGTATAATTCCTCTTACGTAATTTTGTTCCGGAACTTAATCGCATCGAAATTTCACATTCTGATCATTTCCCTTGTATATGTGGCAACCAATGGGATTAGTTTTAATAATATTAATTAGAAAACAAAGAGCTGTCCTCAAATGAACATGTGAAAATTTATGGTCAACTATCTACAAATACAACAACCAACGCGCAAATGTTCTGCGCCGTTATGGCTAGTTGTATTATATATGCACATCACAAACTCATTCAAGTATAACAAAAATAGAATTAAAGTTATTGATTACTCATTTAATGTTCTCATTCAAATATCATAACTTATCAATTGTACAAAAATTTCTCGGGATGTTTGTAACTCTATTTGTTTTCTTCTCATTCACATAGATCGATCAAGAATCCGGAAGTATTTTGGGGCGACATAGCTAAACAGTTTTATTGGGAGACTCCAACGTCTGACGATAAATTTTTTTCATATAATTTCAATCTCAACCAAGGTGATATTTTCATTAAGTGGATGGAAGGTGCGTCAACGAATATAAGTTTCAATCTACTTGACAAAAATGTCAAGTGCGGAAATGGCGATAAAATTGCATTTTATTGGTAAGTAACGAATTATTTTTTTGTTGTTTACGTCATCAAGTTAAAATGTATAACGAAATGATCGCAAAAAAATATAGCATGTCACATTGACACGGCGATTTGTTGCCCTTCGAATATTACGAGGAAAATATTTTTGTACAATAATTGTTTGTTAATGCTAAGCGCAACATTATTCAAATTAGAAAATAAATTCTTTTCTACTATCACAATAGATATGTTAACAATTTACATAATGGGGCCGAAGGTTTATTTGGATGGTCAATATTCGTTGCTATACTTCAACCGTTTACGTATGTTTCTGTAATATTTCCATTTCTATGTAAACTCACTCCAATACTCATATCTCAACTTAACGCAATAGTAAAAGAAGTTCTGTGATTTAATTAATGTTCCTTCAGTCGTATTAGAAAAACTCCTGGTACTCGAACTGTCTCAAGTTGGTCATTTTTCATAATTGAGCTCTGAAGAGTGACAATTACGTCAACATATACCGATTTGAATTGAACTGTTGGAAAAAACAGAAAGAAATTATCCACGAGTTGACCGAAACAGATCATACAAAAGGCCGAAATAAATAATTCATATATGTCTTTACATAAAATCAGTTGATAAATTGACTAGTCATATATGATGAAGAATAGAACAACACAAATGGGAAGAACATAAAACTGAAGAACTCATTCGAACACGTAAAAGTTATATGGGAATTTAATTGTTCATGATTGAAAAATCATTATTTTAGTTAACATGATATTTGGGCATTTCATACAACGAAATTTTCGTGGGCGCACTGATTGGTTGAACGGAAAGAGTCAGACCATAATGGTCCTGGCCCACCATTGGTCCTAGCGCAGTCGTGCCATACTGCAACATAAACTTGTCCAACTGACGTTTGTGCATGTACCTGGTCCAAACTTTCAAACTCGACATATTCAAAATAAAGTAGAAACTTTCAAACGGTTTCCTGTGTTCACAATCAAAGGAATGGAAACTATCATATAAAAATACTAGTTCCTTTTCTGAAACTGAACCAACGAAAAGCAATAAAATCGTTTCGATTATGTGATATAGCTATCAATTATTTCCTTCAAATTCTATTAATATATATAATTAAAGAAATCGTACCATCACGCCACTGACAACTCCTCAACCGTTATCTCTTTTTACGTCAGCATCAGATGATTTCAAATTTATTTCGTGAAGCGATTATGAGCATTATTGAGAATAGTAGAAAAAATGTTGCATGTTTTAAAATATTGACATCAACTTTTGTACTGGCATTTCATTGAATAATCAATGATTGATGTGTACAAATATCAGTTCAAAGATTTTATAAATATAAATTTTATATCGGTTAGAACATATTACAAACGATCGTTAGAATGTTTCAAAATATGTTTCGTAAAATTTTCTCTCTCAACACTTTGAATTTCTCACATATTTTCATTACGTTCCGGAGAAAGTTGAATCAGTCTCGCACTACTCCCATCCCAATGACCAAACATTATGAAAATACGCTGTGTAAGTGTTTGCGGTGACGCGGCGTACGTTCACAATGCACGAGGAACTTGACTTTTGACACTCGAATAGCTCTGAATATACACACACACATTTATGCCAAATAAGTAGAATAATATGCGATTTATTAACGTGGAATAAAGAGTTCGTACTGCATGAACCAAATTTAGCGAAAAATACAAATGATACAGCATGGTAAACACAAAACATTGAGTCTTGCAGTGCAATTATGGAAATAAGGTGTGTGAAATATTTCCTACTCAATGGATGATCCAATTTACTGATAGACTTAGATGAAAATTATTCTGTTTCTCAAGGTCTCTTACAGTTCACGGATCACCAATTTTTCTCGATTTAAGTTAAACGCTCTACTAACCATTAGGCAAAGCGATATTTTTACTGTATAATATCAATCTTATTTGTATATGTTTATTTACATGATTGAATTATTTGTGCAGGGAAGGAAACGATCCAGAGGACTATTCAAGATTAACTTATCGTAAGCTTCTTGAAGAGACCTGTAAATTTGCAAATGTTCTCAAATCTAAAGGTGTCCAAAAAGGTGATCGAGTTGCTATTTACATGCCGATGATTCTTGAATTACCAATCGCAATGCTTGCATGTACGAGAATTGGAGCTGTTCATAGTGTTGTTGTGAGTTATCGTTCTGATACAGCATAACGAAAAATCGACTATTTAAATGATAACAATGATAATTAATTCCAATTTAGTTCGGTGGATACTCATCAGATTCATTGGCTGAGCGGATGTTGGATTCAAAAGCAAAAGTGTTGATAACAACAGATGGCGTATGGCGCGGTCCAAAACTCTTGCTACTGAAAACAATTTGTGACGATGCTATGACAAAAGTTAAAGCGAACGATCACGAAGTGGAGTCATGCATTGTCGTATCACATCTGAGACGATTGGCAAATCCACATGGAGAAGGAGCTTCTAAAGCACTTGGTGGTGAGAATATCCAACTTAACGCTTTCGAAACGAATTTCGATTTACGGTACGTAAATCGATAATTACCTTTTTTGACAATGTGTTTATTAAAAATATGCGATTTCGTTTATTTTAGGTAATGCCAAGAATGGAATGAATGGTAATAGCAATGGTTCAAATGGGCCAGTTATACCATGGGATGATAATCGTGATTGTTGGTGGCATGAAGAAATGGAGGATGCTGAATCAAGTTGCTATCCTGTTTGGGTTTCAGCGGAAGATCCTCTCTTTATCCTATACACGAGGTAAATGAATTATCATAATTTAATTCAGATGAATTATTCAGAAGAACCATATCTCTCGCAGGCTATTAAATAAAAAGGTTCCGTTTGGTTGAAGTAATTATAATTTGGTTCGTTTAGTGGGTCAACCGGTAAACCGAAAG
Source organism: Meteorus sp. PSUC_FEM 10030008 (assembly GCA_018881525.1). NCBI lineage: Eukaryota > Metazoa > Arthropoda > Insecta > Hymenoptera > Braconidae > Meteorus > Meteorus sp. PSUC_FEM 10030008. The sequence goes on from JABMBR010004349.1 coordinate 22,507, forward strand.
GTGTACTTCACACTACTGCCGGCTACTTGATTTACGCTGCTACAACGTTCAAATATGTTTTTGATTATAAACCAAATGATATTTTCTGGTGCACTGCTGATATTGGTTGGATCACTGGCCACACTTACGTTGTCTACGGTCCATTGGCCAATTGTGCCACATCAGTTCTGGTAAATTTGCAATAATGAATATGAAAATACACAACTGAGAGCAGAAAGCATCACTTTCATCTATTTTTCCAGTTTGAAGGGACACCATTCCATCCAGACAATGATCGATATTGGTCGGTTATTGATAAATACAAAGTTAGCCAATTTTATACAGCACCAACAGCTATCAGAAGTTTGATGAAATTTGGCGACGGTCTCGTGAAGAAATACGACCTCTCTACGCTTCGGGTAATTTGAAATATTCATATCTTTCTTTCCAAAGTGTTCGCTTCACATGAATTTGTGTAATAATCGTTCATCACGTTGGATCACTTCAGGTTCTCGGATCGGTTGGTGAACCAATAAATTCCGAAGCTTGGCTGTGGTTTTATAATTTGGTTGGTCATGGAAAATGCAGCATTGCCGACACTTTCTGGCAAACAGAGACAGGTGGACATGTCATAACACCATTACCAGGTGCAACACCGATGAAACCTGGTTCGGCAGTAAGTTATGAATGTCGCAATCGATGTGAAACATTTTACCCGATTGATCCACAAATGCATCCCAGAAACCAACATGTCCATTGTCTTATCGTACAATTCACTACTTGACAACAATATTGCTCTTCTTTTATCAGACCTTCCCATTTTTTGGTGTTTTACCGGAAATTCTCGATGAAGATGGGCGAAAAGTTGAAGGTGAAGGCGAAGGTTATCTGGTCTTCCGTCAGCCATGGCCAGGAATGATGCGATCACTATATGGAAATCACGAACGCTTCCAGACTACATATTTCGATCGATTCCACGGATATTACTGCACTGGTGACGGTAAGTGCACTTGGAATTAATACAAGAAAACGAAACAACTGGAAAACAAAGACAGAAGCCGATCATCTCGTTGATTGAGTGCTACTCATTAATTTTTTCTCTTCTTTTTCTTCCGTTTCGTGGTTCCCTTTCCCCCTTCCTCAATTGGTAAATCTCCAGTTATTGCCCACGGCGTTCTAAACATCTCTCCAGCATATATTGCATTATCTCCAAGTTCTTCTTCCAATCGTAATATTTGATTATATTTAGCGATCCTCTCACCACGACGTGGTGCGCCGGCCTTCAATTGTCCTGCACATAATCCGACTGTAAAATCTGCAATAAAATTATCTTCGGTCTCGCCTATTCCCGCACATACAATTGTTGCCCAATTGTTTGTTCGTGCCATTTTGTAACAATCGATTGCTTCAGTTACAGTCCCTATTTGCGAAAGTCTTATAACGACAGAGTTAGCCACACCTCTTTCAACTGCCTCTTCAATTCTTTCAACATTCATGGCAGTCAGCTCATCTGCAACAATCTGAATCGGCCGATCCATCAGCATCGGCCAACTATCCCAATCCTCTTGATCAAATGGGTCTTCGACTGATATCACTTGTGGAAATTCAGTCAATAGTTCTAAGTATTGATCTTTCAGCGCTTCCGATTCTAAATAGTCTTCAGGATCCGTCTCCTCAGTTTTATATTGGAGATCGTATTGACCTGAACGACGGTAAAAATTTATTTGGATGACTGATCAAATTCTTCCACAATTCAAAGTTATTCAGAGATAAAAGAAAAAGGTATTGTGTGTTTTACCATCACGACAGAAAGTGGTTGCAGCTATGTCAATTGCGACTTTCACTTTCCCTTCATATCCAGCTGTTTTAATTGCTTCTACAATCATAGTAAGAGCTTCAGAATCTTCATCGAGATCTGGAGAGAACCCACCATTGTCGTTAACATTCAAAGGAAGTTTTAATTCTGCTGCTTCAGCAATCGCACTTTCAAGTGTGTGAAGTACATCTGTGCCCATTTTCATAGCTTCTTTGAAGTTTCCAGCGCCTATCATATGAATGATAATTTCGTTGAAATCATAATTCTGATTTGGTTAGTTTTCAGGAAATGTACACGGAATGGTTTCCGGCACAGGAGATTATTCTTATCCAACTCTTTGATAAAATCTTATAACATATTTTATCATAATGACTAACCTGTTGGCATTATCATGAATTCTTGATAAGTTAAGGGATTATTAGCGAGTTTTCCTCCATTGATAACATTAAAAATCGGAACTGGTATGATGAATTCACTATTGTTCGACAGCAATCCGATGTATTTATATAATGGAATTCCTCTTTTTATGGCACCAGCTTTACAGCATGCAATCGATACCCCAAGAATAGTATTTGCACCAAGTTTTGATTTATTTTCGGTGTCATCCAACCTTATCATCAACATATCAATTTCACGTTGTTGGCACACCTCTAAACGACTTTTGATCAATTCTGGTGCGATAATAGTATTAATATTTTCAACAGCCTTGAGTACTGATCTCCCCCGATATTCCGATTCATTATTATCCCGAAGATCTAATGCTTCATTTGGATTCGAAGACGGTGTAGATGAGACTGATGATCTCAATACCCCGATGTCAGTTATCAAGTCTACTTCAAGAGTAGGCTCACCACGTGAATCCAATATCTGACGAGCTTTAATTTTTTCAATTGGCATTTTCTATATTCGTATAAAAGTATCCGTGAAAATGTAGGAATTAAAAAAGGAGAAAACATCTGAAGATACATCAAAGAATAAACTAAGCATCTCATGTGAAGTTGCCGCGATTTATCTATGTTATTCATTTTTTACAGGTGCTAAACGTGATGCAGATGGTTATCTCTGGATTACTGGTCGCATTGACGATATGTTGAATGTCTCTGGCCATCTTATGTCAACAGCTGAAGTTGAGAGCGTTTTAACAGAACATGCAGCAGTTGCTGAAGCAGCAGTCGTTAGTAAACCGCATCCAGTTAAAGGGCAATGTTTATATTGTTTCATCACACCCAACGAAGGACTAAAATTCGAGAAACAACTGCAAGACGAGCTCAAAAAGAAAGGTGAGTGATGAAGTTCAGCAAATGCATCCCAATCAAATGATTCATATTCAACTGACCATTTTCCATCATGTGGTTGTTCACAGTGAGAGAAAAAATTGGGCCTTTTGCTCAACCCGATGTAATTCATCATGCACCAGGTCTACCTAAAACACGTTCGGGTAAAATAATGCGGAGGATACTTCGGAAAATAGCCGCTGGGGACCGGAATGTGGGTGATACTTCAACACTGGCTGACGAGAGTATTGTTGACATACTTTTCCAATTGAGGCCACAAGTTTAAAACTCAAGAAATATCATGTAAATAAAGACAGGAAAAATCTACAATTCATATTCCAGAGCGCTGTCCATTCCAGAATGATTATTTGAAAATAATTGTGAATTGAAAGTATCGCTTAAGAACGAAAGATGACTGATGAATATGAGAGGTTCATTTTTGTGTTCTGCCTTAGCCGTGAATTCCAAGCATCAAAGCAAAGACAAATATTTGAGTTAATATTAGAATACTTTGAGCTTTTACACATTGTGCATCCGAAGTATTGAGAAAATTGCTACATGGCAGACATTGTTGCCATAGAAGAGATAGAGCGAGACGTTCTTTTATTTTCTATGAATTATTCAAAATTTAGACAACAAATGCAATGGAGGATATATACATATATATATTATAAAATA
>JABMBR010004350.1:0-26232 GCA_018881525.1 Meteorus sp. PSUC_FEM 10030008
AATAATTATAATAGTGGCATTGGGCCTCTGTAGTGTTCGAAATTGCATACGAAATCCGATGCATTGTGGATTATCGCGTGAGTTGGTCGTCAAGTACGATCGGACAGTGGATGAATATAAATATACATATATGTATAAATTCTCCCTTTCATTCTATATTCAGCACGACATCCCACAAGTTAATTGCATGCCAATGATTCGTTGTCATTGAATCTATATATGTCATGCGTTTATTTGCATCGATCAACAGCCCACTAACACAATTGACATTAGACAGAGGGTGTAGATCATTATGTGGGATCTTCAATTCTTACTCTCGACCCGGTCATGTTATCCACCTGTTAATGAAGTTATAAGTGATCGAGATTGAGAGCGGGAGGAATGGAAATTTGAATGTTGGAAGAAGATCTTCGCGCGATTTTATGTTAGTTACTATTGTGCTTTGAATCTACCTTATCGATCATTGGTAACTTACAAATTTATCATGTTAGTTGATTCGTGGAATTCCTGTATGGTGGCATTGGTGTTAGTTTCTAGGTTAGTTATTCATTGTACTTTTGAATGGAAGATTTTTGAACTGTGAGATGTGAATAATTTATTTCGTTCATTCGTATGCCGATTGTTAGATGTGATGTTTTCGAATGAACCTGTAACAGGTGAATCTTCATTCACTCCAATCGAACTTCAGCATAAATCCTTGATGTTATGTAACTGATTGGACGTTTTTAATGATCTAACTAGAAATGGCCAATCACACTCAATGTCGGGTGAATTGAAACCGTAATCAACATCAAATTGGAATATGAATTCGATGAATGTAAATATTTTAGGGAAATGTTTCGTTCTCACACTCACTCTAAGGACGCCATGACTCAATTCTTCTGTAATTGTTTTATTCATTTTCGTGGGTGATTTCTCTTGGTCAGAAGTACACTTGCGTTGTCATCTCTTCTTACATCTCAATTTCAAAACATATTCTGAATATATTAACGTAAATACTTGCATATATCATTCGCGAAATAATTCTAATTCAACCTCCAAATTGTGCCACTCGCGATTAAGAGCGCTGCTCATCTCTGTTCGGCAACATTCGTGCGTTATTCCTCACTCTTTCGACTAAACTCGGATTTCAGATATACATGCACGGGGTTCACGGGACTCTATTCAAGGAGCCCCGCCCTACCGCCCGCCGTTTTTATTAAAAGTGCTACACCATCTCAGCTTCATCCAACGATTGGGTTGAATGTGTGGAAAAAGTGTTGGCAATCATCATTCGTGATTCCACAATCCTAATTTGGATTCGATTAATAGATAATTATAAACGACAAATTGGTAAATAAAAATTTTTACAAGGAAGGATCAGTCACACGCTCGCCAACCTTCATACAAAAAGTCTCAACTGAATAATATTGTGTGGAGTGTGTCTCTCTTGCTCTTTTTCACATCTCTACTATCGTAAAATTTGTTCATACTCCAGAATGTCAAATTTTTCAAAGAAAAATAATAAAAAATAGTTAGGGAAAAGAAAATAGTTTCAACCAATCGTCACAACTTGGATAGAAAAAATTGATCGTAGTGTACAAATACGATTCTTTTTTCCGAAAGTTGGCAATAAAATCGTCATTCTACTATTGGCATAAAACAAAAAAAAAAGAAAGTAGATAATACTGTGTACAAAAAAGAAGAAACAGAAGCCGGCACTAAAATTGTATTGTTGCTTCTTGTTATTGGTTGATGTTTTTGCCGTGTGTGTGGCTCACCTGGAAAAGTGTCGTGTGTGTGTTTATGTGTGAGTGCGTCCGATTGTAACAGCCAGTCAGAGTACAGAGAGAGAACAACCAAAAGCAATTGCAGAAGTGAATGAGTGCGAGGGAGAAAAGAAATATAGTGGAGACGAAACGGCAGAACCCGGGGACCGGTGGTACATGAGAAGGCGAGAGAGAGAGTAAGTTGTGTGTCTGGTGTGTTTTGTGACGGGATTTCATTCGCAGTGAAACACCATTTATATTTATTTATCATTTTATATATAACCGTATACATTATCGATGAAAAATCATTATTGTTATAATTAAAAATTTGTAGTAGGAATCCATAACCCAAGGCAGACAGAGAGTGAATGAGAGGGGCGTAAATATATTTATGAACGTGAGATTACGGAAATAAGTGTAATTGTTGTGTTGCTCTATGTGAACAAATAACGAAAGAAGAACAAGAAAAAACGATTGAGTATCAATTTGATACGCCAAAGTTACGTGGAAGGACAGGGGTTGAAGGTGTGGAATCAACGACAACGGATCTTGAAGAAGCACAGCTCCGTTTGGGAGCTCTACCAGGTGATAATTATCATTTTATATATTGATACTCGTTGTTATTATATATGTTTGTTCATTTTCATCAATAGCGTCAACTGCTTTTCAATTTTATATTTGAATGTTGGGTAGGATTGATGAGTTAATTGACATGTATTATTGGGAGGCGAAGGGGAAGAGTGGAAGAGAGAGGAAGAGTTTGTACACTCTCTTTGAATGACGACGACGCGAGAGAGAAGATTGTGCCAGCAAACATGGCGACCGCCTAGTCTCCAATGCCTCTGTCAAATTTTTTTATCGCACTCATCATGTTTGTTACTCCATTCGAATGATTTTCATGAGCAGGTGGATGCACAGATTTACAAGTCAGTTGTTTGATATTCGAAATTGAATTTTACATATACTTTTTTTTTGGTTGTTTCTGTCGTATTTCAATTTTCCAATTTTTAAGATTGATTAGAGAAATGGGAATTTATTTATTGGGATTGTCGCCTCTTTTCTCGTATGACTCATATGAAGACATCACATTTGACAGTTGGCAAAATCCAAAATGGTCTTCCAATCGAGTCATTTGAATCGTTGGGTATTATTTTCCGTTTCTTGAAAATTTTCTCTGTTCTCTCGTGTTTACATAATTAATGAGAAATGACAAATCACACGTAAGCTCATGAATTAATTTGTCAATTGGGTTCTCCCCTTCGCCGTACCAATTTTTGCAATTATTCATGTCATAAGTTCGTGATAGAATTGCGAATAGACATAGTCATAGTATTCGGAAGGATTTGGAATATTCAAATGAAGAGGCGAACAATCAGACGATTCGTTGAAAAATATAAAAACAGGAAGATGAAAGAAAAAAAGGAACCGGGTGGGGGTTGCACACATATAAGTGTCACTTTCCTCTTTCGTAATGCGTATACGCAAGTGTTTTGGCACATTCTTGCCAAAAAAAAAAAGATGGAAAAACCGCAAAGAACGAAAAATACGAACTACAAGGGAAAGAAACCGATGGATTTTCAGCTTTCCAAATGAAGATATCTGCCGTCTACTTTACAAAGTTCATATCCGCATTTGTCTCTTTGTTTTTTTTTCCGCATTTTTTTCTTTTCTCTTTTTCATCTCTCCGGGCTTTCTCTTCCACCGATTTTAATTTGAGCCAACTGTCGTGCTCAATTCTCCATCTGGAATAAAAAAGGAACTCATTTGCAGAAAAAAAAATGATAGAATGAGTGACATGTGTCTTGATAGAGAAGACGCATACACAGATAACTGAAGGCAAGAAAAACGTGTGTCATATGTATATATATCAAATATGTCATCATGATGGTTCTCATTGGTTGGTCAATTGATACCGCGATGCACTTGTGCTTTTGACCGTTTTAATTACTCGCAGAATATTAGAGCAAGTCATCTCTTCATGAATTCAGGCATTTATATCAATTTACTGATTGTTGAATCACATGAGAAATACGATTATTTCCATTCGTGTCTTTTCTCCAATTCCAACAATGCCATGTGTATCAACACAATATATTTCATTTGTTTCATGTATTTATACATGAATATATGAATAAAAATGTGGTAATTTCCCAAAGAGTAATAGGGAAGGAAAATATCGTGACGTAGTTACGACTAGATTCCATGAAATGGTTAGTAGGGCGTATTGGTTAACCTCAAGAGGAGGGTCAACGTATTCGATGTGGATCGTATAGTAAAGACGGGATGAGAGAGTGAGACAAAGAAAGTTGAGCAAAAAAAAAGTGAGTAAAAAAATATATAAATTTTATGAGACTCGCTACTTCCCTTCGCTTGACCGGTCCACATACTACACAACATTCAACGTTCCCTCGTTCAAGCTAACGATCAACACCGGATGAATTGTCCCTTTCTCACTGTCTCTTTTTTTTGCTTCCCCTTTTGTCTTCTTCTACTATTCGTTGTTCCACTGTGTGAATATATGTATGTTATATTCTCGCATTCTGTCTTCTGTCGGTCAATCGAGCGTGCTTGACGAAGATGGAAGCAGTCGAGCAGCGAATTATACCGAGCTATACATCAGATATGTATTTCAGTTTGAAGTTCTACATTGGGATTAACCTGAAATTCGAAATTGTGCATATGTATGTTCGTTTTATTCGACGTTTTTCTTCTCATTGACGTCATTGTAATACTGTAAAAATAGAAAGCTCTACTGGTTTGGGGGATTATCCATATACTCTCTATTTCTCTTTCCTTAACAAACATCGGATTTTAATGATAATGAAAAGATGGAAAAACATTTTTGCGGATTATTTTTCATCCGTTATTCGTGCCATTGATCAGAGCTGGGAAGGTTTACGTAAAGAGATAAAGGGACTGTTATGTCAACTATTTCGTTCCAGAGCTTTTTATTTGTCATTCGTTTGATCAATTCAAGGATTCTTGCTCAGTTCGATGGGTTTCAACATATACTTTTTATAAAAATGAATATACCAAGATGAGTACAGTCATCCATCACGTTTTCGTGTTACACAGTGCAATACTAAAGAGCAATACAGTGTGAGATGAGAGTTTGCGTCGACGCATTGCATTAAACTATATTCTATCTACGTCACACCGTAACTGGTTGACGTCATTCACCTCTTGCCCACCCTCTGCCTCGCGCCCCTTGTTCTCATTCTCTTGTATATATATTGCAATAGACAGTTTCCACCCTCGCTTAAAACCTTGAAGAAGTGTGAGCTGAAGAAATGTGCTTGGAATAAATATATTATACAATTCACACATCATCTACATAATAATATTCACAATATTGTTGTATTTATCAACATGATAATCATCAGGTTGTTACCATTTATATCTCTAGCCATCATTTTTCTCACACAATCAACTGTTGTTCAAGGTTGAGAGATTCTTGAGTGTGTATTTTAGAAGCACCGAAGAGAGTAAGTGTGGTAGACTCATATCGACTTCCGTTTTGTCAGGAGCATCTTTATATCCACTTGGAATTTAATTTATTCATGCTCATCAAAAGAATATCTCTTCAAACTCTCACCTCAATATTGGTAATTGAAAATTATCACGTTTTCATACATCAATGAAATAGTCGATGAGAGGTAGCTGTGGATATAAAAAATGTTGAGAAGGAAAAAAAAGAAAAATATTGAATAACGAAGATGGATGATAATGTTGATGATGAGTAGCATGACCACTTCCAATATGAGTTCACAATTTTCATACAGACTGTCACCAGAGTATAACGAGATCACGTAATGATTCAACGACGATAATCAGTGGAATGAATTAATGGACATATTTTCGTCCAAAAGATACACAAATAGGATGAAACAAGAGCGTGTATTGATGAATAAACACTGCCCTACTTTGTATTGACTACAAATATGTTGGGAAACAGATAAAATTCTGAATGATGAAGAGAATTTCAAAGCAAAGTTTTGCTTACAGCAAACAAAATCCAAAGAAACGAAGTTATAACACCAGTATTATATTATTAAAGCTCAACTCTGCTTCTGTCATTCGTTCCATTTATTTCATTAATTCCAATAAACTCTCAGATTGACAATTCGTCTTTCATCCAATATTCTATTTTTGTTCAATTCAAGAATAACAATATTGATGAAATTGCTTCGACAGTTCCTTTACGTAGCATCAATTCATCGACATTTCTACATTTTTTTCAAATTGAAATTCAACTTCCAAAGTAATTATTTCACGACAGGTGTACTCGCTCGATATAAATAATCATAATTTATTTTCTCTTCTTTTTCGCAGGGTTTTTGTTGCAACGTATTCCATTGTTACTCTCAAGATAAATACACCTGCTTTAGTCATGCTACTAACGAACCGTATAACTAAATGTGTAAAGCAAGAGCCGGAGCGTAACGAGAAAGAGAGACAAGAACAACGAGAATGAGGCTCGATATTATTTAACGGATAGACGCTTTTCAAGCGACAACATATAAGTTTCATCGCTTGTTGTCTAATCGAACGTGAATGTGCTTCGACTAGCACACATCATCGCCCACATATACGAATATATGTGTACATATACACTCACGAGAGATTAAACTCTTTCATCCAACCGAGAATCTCTCGAGGGCAGGGTGGATACCAATGGGGATGAAGTGAAAGAGAGTAATGGAATATGTGCAAGAAAGATAGCAACAACCTGTCACACATTTCACAAATGGCGAGCGTTTTATAGTTGAACGGCTTGCCGGTATGGCGCTACATTCACCTTCCTCTCCACCCCGAACATGTCCTTAAAAAAAATGTCTCTTCTCGCCCTTGGATGACCGGCCTTCACTCACTCTTACTCCTTGTTCCTTATTCACCCTCCTTTACTCGTGTCTGCGACAATTCTATGGGTGTGGTCTACTCGTCTCGCTCGTATTCATTCGCTCAAGCTCGAGCTTTTGCTCTGGCTCTCCCTCAATTCTATATAGAAATGTATATAGAACACATTCGGGTTAGAGCCAGGAGTCGCCACCAGAGTTAAAACTACCGCAGTCCCGAGTGGGGCGTCGAGCTTTCCTCATCGATTTGGAGTTGCTCACGAAAGCGCCTATATATCAACGCTACACACGTCACCCTCTTTTATTCCTTATTGTACTTGGTGTTTTTATGTCAGTCTTTTTTTTTATAACACTCATTTTCACGATTCTAAATTCGTGTTGCTTCATACGCAAGCACACTTGCAAACATCTGTTCTCTTATGTGTGAATAGTTCTATTAGCGGAATACAGAGATTAGCTACATAAAAAATGATAATTTTATGGCTGTGAATGAGTTACTTTTTTTTCGACCATCTCTTGATGATTCTGTACGATTGTGATAAGTAAATTCATGTAGAGCAATTGGTCGAGGGTTTCTTCAAATAATTGTAAAATTCATTTCCACAATTTGCACTGGTGTGATATCCTAGATATTGTGAATTTCATTCAGACATATGGCAAGTGTCATGTGCATTAGTGTGATGTTCCGGTCAATTTGGAAACCGACATTCCAGTATTATACTTTGATGGTTATTGAATGAAAATAATTCCAAATAGTGGTATAATTAATTGGGAGTAAATACCGATTGGCATTAAGTGACTCTTACAAGTTTTAAGTGCACAAAATTTCGGAAGACATTGAGTGGTGTTATTTGAAATACTTGAGAGACTCTTGATCAGTGTGTTGTAAATTTATATAGAGTAGTTATGAAAAGATAATAATGGCATCGTCGTGACGATACGATTCCGAGAGTGTAAGTTGATGGATCCTTTGATTATTTCAATTCACAGAACGATGACATTTCGTTTGGGTTTATTAAAAAAAAAAAAGTCTCGTGAGCTTGGCCCTGTTGAATCGAATTGATTTATAGTCTAGATTGACTTGATTTCCAGGGGGCTTTTCCAACGTCGATCTTTCCTGGTTTATTTGCAAGTTGCGCATGCGTTTATCTGTTATCCGATACGAGCGTGTGGCACGGCTGAACCCTGAATAAAATTGCCTACGTGAAAATTTGCCGGTCATTTTGTCACCGACCCCATCAATCTATTATGTCAGGGCAGAAATAGTTCTTGTTACATTTTTATTACATGAACGTTTTTATGACGTATGGATTTTGTGATGTTTTAAGGTACTTTCATTCAAAAGAATTCTCATTTCCTTTTGTCCTAACGAAGCTATTGCAACGTAGCATGAAGGAAGAGTGAGAGTGGGCGTGGGCCCACTTTGCAAAGTTTCACACTGTGAGCGCATATAGTTCATGGATATGGGCTCGTGGCAATTTGTCATGTAACTCGAAACGAATCAACAGGTATAGCGCTCACTTCAGCGATCAATTTTAATATAAGCCAAAGGTTGATCGGCTAAAAAAGGAAGAACTGATAATTAGCATTTTATCCTTAATAGAGAACATTTCAGTATCACCAATCCAACCATTCATAACCAGGATTCTGGTCTCCAATGAATATGTTTCTTCATTATTGACGTCCTCATTTGATTTTGTTCTAGGGGTGGCAACGACTGTGCAAGCAGGTACCGAAGACGGTGGTGGCGGGAGGCAAGAGAAAAATCACGACGGAGGATTCGGCTGGCGTCAGCAGCAGGTGGCAAAGAAGGAGGACTGGTTGGTAGTGGCGTCTATTGGCGCCAACGTGTTAGTGTCGCCGTGCAAGATAACGCAATTGAATACTAGGAGGTTGAAAAGGAGAAGAAGACGCCGGTCGTTGCTACTTTGATTCAGATACAGAAACACGAAGAACCGACTGAACTGCAGTTGCAATTTTGTGAACATAAATACACAAAATCCAACGCCACATTTAAAATATATACACTTTGTTAACAATATTGAAACAAATTAATCATGAATGAGTTAGAAAGTCTTCGTCTGGAGGCGGAAACCCTGAAAAATGCCATTCGAGTAAGTAAGACGAACAATTTTCATTCTAGATAATTTTCATTGCAGTCCAATGGTCTTATATTTCCCTGTCTGGACGTGAAAATTAATTCAGGAAATAGAAAATGATCGATCATAGGATTTGTCACCACAAATTCGGTGATAGTCCTCCAGCATGCATAGTCCTAGCATAAAACACATCGGAGCAACAGTTGCCAAGAATGCACGTGCATTCACCAACTTCTATTTTTTCTATCATTTTTCTCTTTATTGTCTTCGTGAGATCGAAAGTCCCTCGAGATTTGGCTCATGCTAAAAGTGCATACTTGGCATCGAACTTTGTACCGAAATTGTATAGGGTGCTTCTTGAAATGAGGAAGGGAGAAAACAAGAATGGAATGAAAGTGAATGCAATTCATGGCGGCAATGAAATTTTTGGTGTGTCAGTAGTAACACATATTGGTTGTCAGACAAATGTTGGTGACTCAAATAAGGGAAATAGTGACGGAGGGAAACGGCAAAAAAAAAAGAGAGTGAGTGAGCGGGAGAGCTGGAGGCCTGTATAGTAGTGGTAGTAGGGCGCGGCAGAACCGTCGCTTCTCTGATCAATACACTACACTATTCGCTGTTCGCGCTTTCAGCTTTCTCGCTCTCACTTCAACTTGTCGGATTTGAGCGATTCATTATACACGGGATAGTTTCAAAGTAATTTCCTTCCACGGGCTACTTTTCCATGGGTAAAAATTGAAAGGATCCTGATGGCGATTAGATTCATGAAAAAATATTGACATGATACCTCGATATTGATAGAAGAAAGTCGACTCTTAAAGTGATGAACATGAACAATAAATTTTCCCATACCTAGTTTATGCATTTTTGCTGTTTCTTTGATTTCAGGATGCCAGGAAAGTTGCATGTGACACGAGTTTGGTACAGGCAACATCAGGAATGGAGCCAATTGGTCGGATACAAATGCGAACGAGACGTACGCTGCGTGGCCATTTGGCGAAGATATATGCGATGCATTGGGGCAGTGATTCCAGGTAAATTGAATAGTTTCATTATTTTCTATCAATCATTCCATAGGACTGCCATAATAATAAATAACATTCTAACATGGAGCAGGAATCTCGTGTCAGCGTCGCAGGACGGAAAGCTGATCGTGTGGGATAGCTACACTACAAACAAAGTTCACGCAATTCCGTTGCGTTCATCGTGGGTGATGACTTGCGCGTATGCACCATCAGGTAGTTACGTTGCATGTGGTGGTCTCGACAATATCTGTTCTATCTACAGTCTTAAGACTCGTGAAGGTAATGTCCGTGTTAGCCGGGAACTTCCTGGACATACCGGATATTTGTCGTGTTGTCGATTTCTTGATGATAATCAGATTGTTACTAGCTCTGGAGATATGTCTTGGTGAGTTTACATAGGAGCGACTTCACTCTTCAATGGGGAGAATAGAACTAATTGATCTATGACAATTAATCCGGTTTCATTATTTAGCGCTTTGTGGGACATAGAAACTGGTCAACAGTGCACCTCTTTTATTGGTCATACTGGAGACGTGATGTCTTTATCGTTGGCGCCAGACATGCGTACATTCGTGTCCGGTGCTTGTGATGCCAGTGCAAAATTATGGGATATTCGCGAAGGTTCATGCAAACAAACGTTCCCTGGCCACGAGAGCGATATCAATGCTGTGACGGTGAATAAAATGAATATTCATATCTATGTTTGTCCTTCCGTCCAAGTTGTTTCACTATTGATTTCTAATTTCTCTCTATCCCTTATTTTGTTCAGTTCTTCCCGAATGGATTTGCTTTTGCAACGGGCTCGGATGATGCAACATGCAGACTCTTTGATATTCGAGCAGACCAAGAGCTTGCAATGTACAGTCACGATAATATTATCTGTGGTATTACTAGTGTGGCATTCAGCAAGAGTGGCAGACTCCTTTTAGCTGGTTATGATGATTTCAATTGTAACGTATGGGACTCGATGAAGAGTGAACGTGCAGGTATGTACATTGGTTCATTCCATTTCATTCACATCCAATATTGAACAAGAGAAGAAAATTATCATTCTTGCCCTTCTCATCAATTATCAATCCATTCTTGTATTTTTTTGCCCCTCCATTCTCAATTTGAGAGTAATACACTTTTTTTGCCATGTGTAATTAGGAATTCTCGCCGGACACGACAATCGTGTTTCTTGTCTGGGAGTTACCGAGGATGGAATGGCAGTTGCAACAGGTTCATGGGATTCATTCCTTCGCATTTGGAACTAACTTGTGAGTCTGATCACAATGTTATTCTCTTAAAAAGGAAAAATAAAATAAGAAACTGAGAAGAACCAAAAACTGAAAGCAGAGAAACAGCATTATAAAGATGGGAAGGAAAAACAACTGTACCACATTACCAACAAGACATCTCTGAACAACGAGTCACAATTTGCATGCCAATATGGAGACATCAGTGATGATGATTAATATTATGATGATGATGATGATGAAAATGATGATGATACTAGCAATGATAATTAATCATTGAATGAATCATCTCTGCCCTGCACGAGCAAGTTTGACGTTTCGTCTGGAGGTGAAAAGAAGAATCAGACGATCGTGACATCAATAAACTGGATCGATAGAGATGAGAAAGTATATTGACGCATTCATTCTAAGCAGGGATATATATGTATTTATGTATATTCATATATACATATGTACACATATATGATAGGGAAGATGAGATTTTTTCTTTATTTTTTTGCCATGAAAGATAATACAGGATGAATAATTTGTGTTCAGAGATATGTTATGTGATCCTTGTAGAAAATGAAATCCTCGATGGATGTTACAATCGAAAGAAAATCGCGATTCCGATTCACGAGAAATTCGTGAGTTGAGTTGTTTTTTACTCGCACAAATCAATAAGGAGGCATAAAGGAACAAAAATGATATGAAACAAGATGGAAATTATTAACAGATGGGTGTAATATGAGTTGCTCTATGGCACAAACTGATAATCCTAGGAGGGAATGCATATGATGTCATATGAATGATTATGAGGAGTTAAGGTTTTGCAAAACATGAATGAACACACATGCAATCATATCCAAATACAGTTTAGGTACACCATGTTGAGTGTGACAAAAGAAAAAGAAAATACTAACTCTTCAGTTTATCTCGAGCGCACACACGATGCAACATATGAAGCAAACACAAAATCACATAGTTATTATTATTATTCTTATTATTATAATAATACTATGTTGATTATTTTATTCGTAATATTATTTATTTTGTATAGAGGTCTTTGCCATATATGAGTCGCTGCACACAAATCACCAATGAAGCAAGTGGAGGACGGGAGTAATCGGGAATAGTTTTTTTTTTTCAATCCCTTCATTGTTTTCTTGATGTTATCCAAAATGATAATATTATTTATTATTATATGTATGGTGAGAATTGAAAATTTAACTTGGCGGTGATGTACTCCTCCCTTGCAGTGACATGAGTCGAAGATGAAAATAGAATGACGGAAAAAAAAACGAGGCGAAATTGTTTGAAATAGGACCCAAAGATGAAAAAATGCACCGAATGAAATAGATTTAAAATGAATTTAATTCTCTTTTCTTAAATGGTAATATTCCAATACTCTGATTAATTTTCTATTTTGATATACATTCATTTGTCACCTCCACTTACCGCTCCCTGACTCCTGCACCTTCATCTTTTTCCAAATGAAGATTTTGTTTTTGGAATCGTTTTTATCAAAACTTCAGGGTTGAAGTGAAAAACTTGATAGAAAAACAAACAAAACCACTGTGTATGCATTTAAAAAATTGTAATAATATTGATAATAATGATTGTAATTTATAATTATTAATATTTAATAATGTAGGTTATAATTAAGGGTGTCGATTTCACAAAGTTTGATCCTGCGACAGAATTGTCAGCGAATTACGAAGCACAGAACGCAACAAAACAATTATATCAACCCTGGAAGTCACTTCAACAGCGTGAACGATATTCTCGCAATACGAAGTAATTTCGAGGTAGTTAATACGGAAAGGAACGACGATCTCCGGAGTAGCTCGGCATGAATATAATTTGCAAATATAATTACGCAAAAGTATGAAATAAAAATTGAAATAAATGTGAAAAAAAACAAATTGAACAATGTGTCAAGTGGAAATTATTAGTATTGAATGATAATTATTAATTCAAGGCAACGCCAATTATTTTGAGAAAGACATATAAGTAGAACGACTACTGTAATCCAACTCATTTTCGAACAATTGCGTTCGCCATGAATATTTCTAATGATTTTTTGATAACTATCTTCTAATTATTAATCGCTTTAATGGCAATTCCCAGTATATATATACATATATATATGTTGTTGAGAGATATTCTCTCAACTTCAATCAATATGATCACATCAGAAAACGCCGATACAAATTGAATGAATATGAAAATGAATTATACAAATAAACTAGAAGTGTGAAACAAAAAAAAACAAAATGACAAAAAATATATAAACCCATGAAAGATCTGCAAATTTTGTATCTCGTATGTATAGTGACTGTCCCCTGACCCCCAAAAAAATATAGTCACTTACCTTTTTGTACTTTGAATACGGCGTTGCAAACACAAACGCCTGCGTACGTGTTTACTGCTCCGATATTTCCACATTTACTCGACCCCTATTATCATTTCCTTACGAATAAATATAATGACGACCGATGAGATTCGAGAGGTTTTTTGGAAATGGAAGATGCATGCATATTATCTACACACAGGACAACTTAAAATTAAATATCATTATGTATCTAGTCATAATAAGGCACAAAAATACGAAAAAGTGGGAGCACTGGTTCATAGATTATCCGATAGAATCCTGTCACTTTATCATTGCTTAATATGATTCATTAGTATGATCATTACACTTCTTTTATTTGTATAATATTCAAAAAATAATCAAACTAGTTTATTTTTCATTATTTCTTTAGAATAATTTCTCATGTTTGTCGTAATTTCTACGACTGTTACGAGAGGATGCACAAATTTTTACACTTGGAAATTACATTTGGGTCCTATTTCAATCCAAACAAGAATGTTAACACGATACTGATAATAATAATGAAAGTGATCATTGTATCAGTTAGGAATTTCTTTAATTCTCAATTCCAATACGCGTCATTTTAATTAATCAGAACAAGTGAACAAGACGTCAGCAACAACTGCCTCTTTCGAGTTACTGATAGAAAAAATACTACCAAGTGAACTGGTGAAATGAGATGAAATACTGTGAAGATGATGATAACGATGATGATATTGATGAGAATATTTTTAAGCAAAGGACAATGGTACAGAGAACATTATTATTAAATGATCTACACTACATATTCCTCACTCGTAGGAAATCATCACCACGCGCGAACAGACAAATGATTACTAATTGATTAATAATAATTGTGGGAAATGAGTAAGATAATTGAAGTTAAATTGAATGCGAGAGGGTACAAGCCAAAAATAAATAAATTTAATGATAATGTGTATATTAACTGGAAACAAAAAAAAATGGAGGGCAAGTGTCTTCGCTGTTAAACGGTAGATAGACAAGAAGGTTTCAACAATTTTTTATATAACATTAAAACATTACATACTACGTATAACGGGATTATATTATGGAGTATTCGCATGTGAAGTATAGTAAACAGAAATGAAACAAAAAAAGTAAATACTAAACAAGAAGGAGAAAAAATTGATGAAAAATATGTCGCTTCAATTTTTTTCCTCTCATACATAATACCTACATATATTTAAGAAATATAAATTGTACAATCTTCATACGTGTTTGTGTTTGCTTTGTAGATTATTTTTGTTTCTCACATTGGGCTCAGTATAAAATCACAGACACATACATGAAGAACGTGTACTTCTGTTTATTGCATTTATTGCTTATCATCGATGGCAATTGGACCAGGTTGAAAAATGAAATGATACAATCACTTGAATGAATAATAGAATCAAGAAGTTAAGTATTACGTAAAATGAATTAATGAAAAAATATCCGTAGATTTTTCAAAGATTTGATACCAACTTCTCGCTTAATTATGAATATCGTTTTTTTTTTAAATTGTTTATCCGCTTATTGTTCGTGTATTGTCTCGCTATTTGAAGAGTGATGAAAGATAGGGGTGAAATTGGAAGTGACGAAAAAAGGAACAAGATGAGACGAGAGACATGAAAGATAAAAATATTTGTAAAATACGCTTTCTTTTTCTTCATTTGCTTTTCATATAATAATTTTCTGTTTTCAATGTTATTAACAGTTTACTCAACGAAGCGAATGAATACTTGCGTGAATGCTTCAATGATGTACATGATGGATAGGAAAATTAAATGAATAGAATTGTAGTGATGAATATCAAGTAAAACCACGTGAAACAAAATGAAATAGAAACCAAAGACATAGAGGTATGCGCACATGCATAAGTTCACGTGTTTATTGGCGAAAAAATGAAACGATCAATCGAATATCCAGGAAAAATTCACACAGCACATGAGCGTTGATTAAATACGAGTAATAAACAATAATTTTAGTTAAGCGACGGTTATATGTAATGACAGTGGTTTTGTGGTGTCACTGAAGCAATCAGAAAAATTTTTCTTGATGATGAACAAAGATGAAAACAAAAAATTAACAACCAAGTAAAAATGAATCTCAATTAATGATGGTCCAAAGTGAATTAATCTCACTCTAGGATCGTTCTTGATAGATTTGTTATTACTTGAAACGATAAAAACTGAAAAAAAAACCATAAACAATTTTTTAAAGTATTCAATTTTAAATACGTACATTCTATTCTTTCTTTTTCTATTTGTTTTATTTCAAAGCATGGTGGAGGCGAAAGGAAGTAAATTCCACTAATTTGAAGCACTGCTATTTTTCGAGTGAACGATCTGAGAATGACGGAGGAACACAAAGCTTACCACTATTACAAGCTCTACAGCGTTGAATGAAAACGGAGAATAATAATATTAAACAAATAAATTGAATAAATATTGTGCGAAGGTTGAATAAAAAAAAATCATAAATATTAAGTATGGATCGTAAATGTGTAAGATGTAATTGGATTTGGAATACGGGCGCAGATTACAAGTCCGATACTGTCAATACCATGTCGGAACACAATTTTATTATCCTCTTCTGGATGATTGGCTGATATAAATCGAATGAATTGCATTAAAAAAATTCTGTAGATCTTCAATATCGTCGGAAACTGATGAACAAAAAAAAACACCTATTTATATTAATTCATCAAATTCATCATCGACAGTAGAGAGAAGAGAACAAACAAAAAGTCATTCATCTTCATATTATCATTATACTACACACGAGGCTCATTCATTGCCATCAAAATAAAAAATTTGAAAAAAAAAGAAAAAAAACATCAGTATAATTAATGTGAATGTGGATAAAGGAAAAAAAAATAAAGTGTATGTAGGTCTTAATCCGCTGAGTTGAATCAATTGGGTTTTATTTTTCTAACCCTCCATTCCACTTTTTCTAATAATGAATCATTGGATTATTGAAGTATTCCGTTTGGGGCGATTGTAAAACTGGTATTAAGGAATTTTATCTTGATTATTAGGGCCCAGAAGGAGGCCAGTATTCTTCAGTTACTGGTCAGCAGGAAAAGTTGTATGAAGTAGTTATGCAGTCAACTGACTTCCGACCTCTCATACGTTCTATAATTTTTTATCTACATTCACTTTTCAATGGTATCGTCGATCACTTCAATCAATGGTTTTTGTTTCGACGATATGATAGAATTGGAACTTGGTAGCTGAACAGGTAATGATTCTGAAAATCCCTCGCCATCACTAACGTCAACATCTTCTTCTTCGTCTTCTATTCCACCTTCATCGGCTGAATAAAAAATATCCAACGATGTTTGAGAATTTTTTTCCAGATCACATGAGTCTTTCCGGTCATCCATAACCTCTCTATCATGATCACAATTTTCATAAAAAATATCGTCACACTCTGTTGAGTTATCGAAAACTGGTTCTACTCGCTTTCGCCTACTCATTAATGCTAAAACACTGTCGTTTATTTTTTTCTGCTCCGCTTCATTCCATTTCTCCCTTTCAGCCTTTTCCTCTTCAACGCCACCAAGTTGCCTAATCATAAGATCAATAAATATTTACCTAGAAAAGCGGAAATCATGTTGTTTTCTATTTTTCTATCTTTTTTTACCATGCTACAGCGCAAGCTCGGTCCTTTGGGAATACTGGCCGATCATCCAGATAACGAAGACCTTTGCATTTCAAGATCATCGTCTTGCGATATGCCGTGATGGAACGTAAAACTGGATTTCCCTTTAATGTTAATACTCGCAACGATTCCATCGCTCCAAAAATCTTCTCCGAAGATACAAATTTTAATTTTGAAGTGAAGTAGATGAAAATATGAGAACAGAGATACTGACCTCCACAACTTCAGTAGACTCTAATCGATTATGTGAAATATCCAGAATACATAACGACTTCAAATACCTTAAATGATCAATATCTTCCAGTTCTCTCAAATAATTATGGGAGACATTCAAAGTATTCAGGTACTTCAAACTATCTGTGTAAAACGATGAGCTATAAGTGACAGATATAAAAACTAACCAAATATTTCATGTGATAATTTTTCTACTTACCCAGGTTCTCTATTTTTTTTATTGTATTATGTGATAGGTTGAGTGTATCAAGTTTCGTCAAACATTCGAGATTCTCAATGACGTTGATTAAATTATTATGCAAATATAAACATTTCAACTCAATTTGGTTGCTCAAGTTGGCAATTTCACGAATTCCATTATTTTCCAACCACAGACATTTCAAGCCTGTGTATTTCTGTAAACACTCGATGAATGAAAATCCTTTGTAATGGAGATAAAGTACATCGTTGAGATGAGGGGTTATATAGAGCTTTTCTTTCTTACAGTGATCCTTTATCAGGTCCTCGGTCATCCTAATTTTTGGATATCGTATAAAAACTGCATCGAAAAATGTTCAATTCGTATGTATCACTTTACCTCGTACCATGTTTTTTCTCATCAAATTCGTACACTTTATCTTCAATAGGAATTCGGTCTACGATTGTTCCTTCCTCTGAATCATCACCCGACTCATCAGAATCTTCAGCAATTATTTCTGATTGTGCATTGGCATTTGAATCTGTCACAATAGAATTCCTTTCCGATACTAATTGCTCAATAACCTCTGTCTTGTTCATGGGATAAACGACCTTATCAACATCACTCTCATTACCACAACGACCATTGTCAAGATTCAATTCCATTTCCAACTTTTGTAATGCCTCATTTTTTTCATTTTCAATCATCATTTTCTCCACCTCAATTACATCATTGAGTGTTCTGATTTCATCTGCACTACTGACCTTTCCAGTATTCAAATCATCAAATGCCTGGAGGGCCGCTGCCTCAATTTGCTCCATTGATGGGATCCAACAAATAGTCTCTGTTTATCCTTTTATCTCAACGCAAACTTGTAATATTCTGGGTGAAATTGTTGATCTGTAAGAAACAAAAGTAAATAGTTAAATCTACCATGGCAACATGTCCACAATCTCGCATGTTTGATCAATATACTGAGCATGACAAGATGAATATTCTCTCTTCATCTGGTAAACAAAATCAAAGCGTGTGTCCAGCACAGGTGCATAACGTATGTCATGAAATATTTTACAGTTGCCATTCCCAATATCAAATACATAATACAAATTAATCAATCGAACATGAAAAAGAAGAGAAAGAATTAAATTAATTTATCGCCGTTTCGCATTTAAAAATAAATCCAACGATATCTATATTTCTCAAGCAGTTTTACTGACAGACTGTGAGAAATGTTGACCTCAAGCTGCCCTTCTTGATTCTCAAAATAAATCTCAAGTCTGATGTACACCCGGAAACCATATGGTCAACATTGAATATTCGTCTCACGGATCATTTCTTTCTTGTTTGTTCTATCATTTATACAGAATGTCCTTCAATTTATCAATATATTTCGAAGCAAAGTGAATCATTCCGGTTCAGGGGAGATAGGAATCAACAAATAATACATAATGTAATTCATGACCCATCTGATGATCTGAACCAAGATTACTCAGGATGACCAGAAGAACAAGAAAATCCATATTCTAATTCTGATCTTGAATGACAAATTTGACATGAACGATCCTTGACGTTGACTAGTAAATTTTTTTCTTCTTCCAAAATTGCTACGTATCTTCCGATTCGTCGGGAATCCACTATGAAGTACACATTGTCATTGATATTTGCATACACTTTGAATTTCTGTTGTGAATCATAATTGAATTCACATTCATGAAGATAGGTAGCAAACTTTTCGTTCCGCTTAGATCAAAACTGTCGGTAAAGTTTAAGCATTCCAGTTTAACTATCCTGAAGTGGTGGTTTTTCATGTGATGTAGGCAGACGGACTAAATCCACTGAATACTCCTCATTCTAATTCACCACTTATTCTGTCATTGTGTAAAGAGTAGAGAAGAATTACGATAAAATGTTGGAGGGTACAAAAGATTTTGTAATATAATGGAGTCATAAATAATTGAAAGATACCAACAGCCTCCTGAATTCAGAGCGTTTTGGAAATCATCTACAAAGTGTTCAATCGATTCGAACTCGATCTGGTCGTGATTGACCTCTCGTGAGATTGCAATGATGAAAAATAAATGTATTGAATTGACGCCACATTCCCGAAAGTTTCCAATGCGGCTAGAGTGAAAGCACTCTCATGCATAGTATTATTGGTCCCATTTAATGTCACTGATCCTGCATGGCTATCTCGATATCCTGTATAGAATCTCACAAGGATCAGTGTATTGCTCCATGTCTGGTACACATATCACCTCACCACCAGTAGTTCGTAACTGGGTCGTTAATGTAAACAAGAAGAAATATTGCATACTCGAACTCCTGCCGGTTAATAAACTCATCATCTGCATATAATTTGGTGAATCGATTTGCACGTGCGACCAACATAAAAGGATCACGAGGTTCGAGGTACCGACATTCCTCACTAGTCTTCGTCGGTGTATTTGGTGTATGACGTACATCCAGGATCGAAGTTGCTTGATAAAAACATTTCAAAAACAAAAATAAAGCACCGTTACTTCCAATGAAAACAGACAGGACGAGATGAGGTAAATCGATATCGCACTGTTATGTTCATACCTTTCACAATGGTCATTTCCTTCTCTTATTTCGCTTCCTTTTTTTTTTCAACGATTCACCATTGTTGATGAAATTTCATTCAGAAAAAAAGAAGAAGAATTGCGTAGTTGGCGCGTGCTTGCCCCAGTCGTAAATGTTGTATCCAAAACGTATAAACAACGTTCATTCCTGTCCTACTTTTCATCCAATATGACCACTTGACTATTAATAGAAAAGTATGTTTGGTATTTACGTTTTTTGTTCGTTTTATCCATTTCATTTCTCTGCGTCATCATGGACTTTTTCAAACACACGCAGGGACATGACAGCAGTAACTTTCTAACAGTTTCCCTCTTATCTATTCTTGCAATATAGTAAGTGATTCAATAATTTCCAGTCTTGAGTAAATCATGGTGAAATTGTTCGATGTATTATAACTAGATTCATAAAAATTTTACCTTTGTGGAAACTCTCCAAGTCTTGTTCCATCCTTCTACTTTCATCGATCATGAATTGGGTGAACTGTAGGTACAAGAGATGCTAACCTAATAGAAGAAATTTCAAATTAAGTTTTGTGAAAGAGTAAAATATATTTGCAATTGCATTTTTTAGTACCTGGCCTTGCTATTAGATATTTGCTCACCTATGCACGCAATATCACGCTGGCTTACATTTTATAAAGTCAACGCCTAGATCCTTGAATCATTGACGAACTGAATTGGATTTTACGACCTCAATTACGAATAATAAATGCGTATAATATTGGTTATGAGAGTGTCACATATTCTGCAACTTATCAATACAGTCTCACATTTAATTGAAATGAATTTGATTGGTTCACTTTATCATTACTAACAATTTAATATCGGTCGATCAACGGTGTTCCAGACAATTCCATACAAATCGTTTACACATAACTCGTAATTTTATTACGTCATAATCATGCACGTTGTTGCCTCAAGTAACGCTGACATAATTTCTTTTTTTTTCAACTTTCGTTGCATTCTCATTCTTCATGTGACTACACTTACCTACGATCGAAATCATTAAGCAACATTTTATTAGTCATAAATATCATGCAACAATATTTTCATGTAAGAAATCGAAAATAATTGATAATGTTCTATACAAACTTTGTAATTTTGCTGCCTGTTCGTAAGCTCTTCCGGGATCTGTTATATAACATAGCAAAGTTCCACGCATATATGTTTGTATAATCATAGAGAATTAATGAGGAGAAGTAAAGCATACAAGTTCGAGTCGATGGTTCATCTGTACAAGAATATTCGACGAGTTTTATGGCTTGTGAATAGCTCTTGAATAATAATAGTTGATAATTCATTGGTACCACTCGAATGAAATTGAGTAAAGAATAAAAGTGATATCAGGATGTTGTTTAAATTAATATTTAAACATCATACTATATCAGTTCAACTATTCCTGAGGAACGAAACTTGGGAATCAGAATTTTATCATACCCGGACTAGCTCCGGATTACATTCCAACATCAGCAAATCTGCATCGATCAATATCATCAGAGAATTCTTCTCTTGCTCATGATGTACACCACTCTAAGTGAAATCGTTCTTCCTTCTTGTTAAAAAAACTGTAAAAAAAATATTGTCACGCATCACATTAACATGAACTACTTCTTGGTTGTGAGATGAGAGTCAACTGTTCAAAAAATCTCTTCTGTATTGATGTCAACGCATCCATAATATATTGCCAAATTTATATGGAGGTAAAACATGTACATGTCACTGATTGTATCATAGAAAAGACGTCCAGAGATCTCAGACTTAGACAACTGAACTAGAATCTAATCAATATGTTGAATTGACGTAGATAAACCATAATGAACTCGTCATAACCATTCCTCCATCGTTAGAATCTCTTCCGCTAAATAAAAGTCTTTCAATCTCAAATTCGTTTTCATCTAGAAAGAAATTATTCATTCACGCCTTTTACAACGGGATTTTTCGCACCTTACGCAGACATCATTGATTGCGTAATTCAAGTGAGATGTGAAGATTTACACAAAGAAAAAAAGATATATAGTTGTTATGTATTATTCTGTGCTGTGTTACGCAAAAGTATGAATACATCCAGATACTCCGTTGTCACTGTGTATAAATATATCAAGAATATGATACTGTTAATAGACTGAGTCGATAAGTCATTGCGCTATCCGTATCTGAAACATTAATGAATATAAAAATAGACATCGTTCAACTTCTTTTCACAAGTTTTGTTATTTCTTTTGAATTGTCTCATTCAATCGAGCTCCTGTTCTTGAATATCAATACAAACCAGATGATACAATTATAGTTTGACTTTGACTAAGATCCACTCCACACATAATTCACCCTTCAATCAGACACAAATGTTGGATGTCATCAGCAACTTGTGATAAAATGCAGTTCTTCCATATATAGGAAATATAAAGATGAATATAAATACTCTGTATAATATCAAATGATACTGGAATATTATTCATAACGGTATAAATATTTTTATGTATGGCTGTGACATATGAGAGACGAAATTTCTTGAAATAATGGATGAAGTTTTCGTCATCCTTCATGACTGTTCTTACAAATATAAACTCGTTTTTACCGTTCTCACCAATATATTCATTTTCGATATTCTCACTTTTAGATTCGAGAATGGATAATTAAATCTGCAGAATACTGAAAGGGAAAAAAAGGTTCAATGATCATACTGATATGATATGATGTTCAGTATTCGATTAATACTTGATCCAAAGTATCTACGTAATATTACAAACTTTGAAAATGAATCTTATAACATCAACTGGTTTTGCACGACGAACATTTCAGTTACCTTTATAATATAAGTCATATTGTGGGTACTTACATAGCGAAGAGTGTGGTGGAATGATCGTCTCGGTCAAGGCCGGCCGGCAGCACCACGCACCTTAGCAATGCGGCGAAAGGGGCAACTTTCGACACGCGTAATCACGAGCTTCTCGTCTCTCACCTTGCTTCTGCTTTATTTTGAATGCATATTATCATTTCCCGATATTCAAAATGTATACATATTCATCACAACCTGTCGCATATTTAATTCATGTACTTTGATTTATAATAATCACTCGCTATATTTTATTAATCATATGAAATCATTTTCTAAATAATTGCACAAAAATTGAGAGTACATTACAATATTCGATGAAAATGAAAACTCTTCAAAATAATTCCCATATCAATTTTGTAATTGATTGATGTTGGTCCATAAAGTGACATGGAATCCAGTGTTGATTTTTCATGCATCCAGCCTGGAATACATCTGGAAATTATATTTCTAGATGAAATAACACGATGGATATTTTGTTATAAATGAAACAAATATCGAGTCTGCGGACTAAACATTCAACAGTTGACTAATGGCAAGCTGCATGAAATGGACGATAGGAATATTCAAAGTAGAATAAATCGCAACATAAGACTCCACATAATCATACGACATTCAACACCTGATTCAAAGTATTGGATCTACTTTCAGTATCTATGATACTTCTTTCCCTAGAAATACTCGAAGAACCAATGATTTGGTTCTCTACCATCGTATCAAATGAAAAAGCAACCAAAATGAACCGTTATGTATTACATAATCTGAGAACAATAATGATGATAATGTAACCAGTTTGTGCGGCTTCGGAGAAAATTCAATGTATCTATCAGTATTCATCAGCTATATGTATATTTATATACTCAAACATTTGAAACGATTTGATGAATTTTATCATGGGCTGTGATCAATACATCGAGTGGAATTTAGTCGAGAGTGATTTTTATGTTGAGATGCTTTGATCACATTTAATTTCAATGCAACTCTAACGTAAAATTTGTATTCTCAAAATAAATTCGAGCTACCGACATCTCAAATTTATAATTTGTACTCCCACCAGATTCATTCCTCATTGATATTCGAGAAACTAATTGTCATCTGGCTACCATGATCGCTAATTAAAATGGTAATTCTTCGATTACTATTCATGAAAATCAGATGCATTTACTGTCGAATATTCTACTGTACAGTTTAGTTCAATTTTTTCATGTGTTTCTTCCTTCGTAAACTATCAGTTAGTAAAGAATGCTGGGAAATAACTCTCGGCGCTTACCATCCTCAGTCCATTATACCGTCTGAAAATCGAATGAAATATAACCGTTTGTTCCAGAATAGTCCGAACCATTGTTATAGATGCAAATGAGGGATGGAGACGAGTCGAAATAAAATGAAAGAAACATGAAGGAGACTTCGGATTTAAAGTTCGCTTCTCTCTACTACCTCAATGTGGCTTCTGTGGTAAACAACAATCGTCTGGCTGCCCTCCCTGATCATGACCTCAGATTGTCTGTAGGTCTCGCCATAATACGATTCCTTACCATACATTTGAAAATTTGCTTACCCTAGGCTCTTAAATGAATAATTTGAAATGCATTGTGAACTCATACAATAACGGAAAAGGTTTCCAACTGTACAGGACATTCATTTTCATTGCTTACGAGACAGATTTTATGTTTGAAGGTCCAGTAGTATTGAAATCATTATCATGTTTGTTGCAGTTTTTCATCGATCACCCATCCTCTTTCTCATGTGAAAAATTGTCATATAACGTCGAAAATAGGGGCACTCACTCGTCATAGTTTGGATGAGCCTAAAAATGAAGAAAATAAATCACGATTCGAAAAGTTATGAATAGAAAGCATTAACAATTCGAAAAAACTTTACAATAAACGACAATGATATCATATAAATACAATTTCCCGTTATAACTGTGATAATACCATATTATCATGCACAGACAAAGCTTTGTTTGTTTTATAAAAAATAACGAGTCCGAAGCTGCATACTATTAACACAGTTCAGTTATAATTGACACCATAAAAGAATAGCCCTTGACCCCTAACAAAATCATTGAACTCAACTATTAGTTAATTATTGATGTACTCACCTTCATCATCGCCATTGAAAGGTTCTAATGCATAACTCAGAATCGTTCTCTGATGAATTCTGTAACAGTATCCATCCACAGTGGCTTCATATTCTCCATGTGTCCATGTAGGGTTATCGTTCTTTGCATCTGACCATAACGCATCATTTCTCATATAACCGCATGGGAATTTGCAATGCAATGTTCTCGTTCATTCACCTGAATTCAAAAGTATTACATAAATATATGAAGCCACTTTCCGTTACTCGGGAATACGAATCAATAATATTACGATGAAATGAATTAATACATCACTACGAGTTCACATGTTGAAGAGAAAACTGTACATTGTCCTATTGCATCAAGTTGCCTGCATGAGTTTCATTTGCATGCGAATATAACCTCTCCCAATGGAATTCTATAGTTTATAAAGCTGTACCGAACCTGCCACGTTCAACTGCAATGATGTCTTTCACTCCAGTGAATACAAATTGATATACTCATTGACAATAAATAAAATACGTCGAAACATTGTCCCAATTCACACACCATGTTTACATATAGATCGTCATCACAATGGCCACATAAATGGAACACTCGCATACGAATTGATATAAACTACAACGATCTATGGAAATTATACTGATAAACAAATTGAGCCACTTCGATCTCATCACTCAACGCAAATTTCTCATTCTTGAATCATCAAATTTAAATGCAACAGAATTTTGACTATAACAATTGCACTGGAATTCACACAATCATTGAAGACATATCCAAAGTATTTATATCAATCCGATCAAAATTATAAAATACACTTAACTTATTCAACAATATGCAGTTATTCATACCAGACAATCTGTTACACATTTTTCTCCAACGTTCTTACACAAAATTTTGCATTATAAACAGACGACGGAAGTCGCTATCTTCGTATGTGAAATTTATTTACATACCAAATCCAGAGTCATTTGTTTACATATATAAATAGTAGTTTATTTCATGCGTAAGCTCCTCGAAATTACCAGACAACTTTTTTGTATTATGCATGTTACACTGTTCGCATGTTATAGCATGTGTTTATATCCTGTGTGAATATTTGTGTGCTGAATACTCTCTATGGCCACCACCACGTTTTTCATGCTGGTTGTTGTGAAGTAAAGGAGGCAACCTTGATTTTGGCTGGTATCCGAACGCTCGGGACCTTCGTGACAGAGACCACAGCATAATCGATGATGCCAGAGTGGAGACCAGTAGAGACCACCCGACCCGTCTACAAATATAAATATATATATGTATGTTCATGTATGTATTTATAT
>JABMBR010004351.1:0-83276 GCA_018881525.1 Meteorus sp. PSUC_FEM 10030008
GTAACATAGTAAATTTTCCGTAAGCGCGAGTGAATAAGCACGTATGCTTTATGAGTGTAAAGAAGACAGAGTGCAATAATCACGCCACTGCGGAAAGCCAACAAACTATTCTGTATGTCTAATAGACATTGTCTACGATTGAATATATTCAATCGCGTTAACATCAAAACTTCATTGAATCTTCCAACGTTATTCTCATCAACTTCTGACGAGATGAAAGTGGATATTATTGAAATACTCATCTGGACTGTTGTGCTCTTGATAACTTTGTATTATTATCTAACAAAGAATTTTACGTTTTGGAAATCTCGTAATGTCGTCGGACCCAAGCCAGTACCTCTGTTTGGTACGAGAAAAAAAGAATTTTTGGGAAAGTGTAGCATCGCAACTTATACGAAGGAAGTGTACGAGCAGTTCCCGGATGCACCGATGATTGGAATTTATACAGGAAGAGAACCTGTGTTGATTCTTAATGATATGAATCTCATCAAAGATGTTCTTATAAATGATTTCAAGAATTTTATCGATCGTGGTTTTCATGTAAATGAGCGAGTTGAACCATTGACGGCACATTTGTTTCTGTTGGAATCAAAACGATGGCGTCCATTGCGGAAAAAGTTGACCCCAGCATTCACATCTGCGAAACTTCAAGAAATGTTTCATTTGTTAATTCAATGTGCGAATCAATTAGATAGTTATTTAAATCGAGTGGATGGTGAATCGGTGAACACCCGAGAGATATCTGCGAAATTTGCCACTGATGTCATTGGTGTTTGTGCTTTTGGACTTGAGGCGAATGCATTGGCTGATGAACAAAGTACATTCCGTGAAATGGGAAAACGCATCTTCAATACCGGTTGGAAAAATGTGCTAAAATCTCGTCTGAATCTTCTTATGCCAAAGTTATACGATATTTTCGGTAAATTCTTGGTTGATCATGAACTCACCGAATTTTTCATTAACTTGACTCGAGATACTGTCGAATACAGAAAAAAAAAATGTAAATAGGCGTGATTTCATCAACCTGTTGATGGCACTCAGGGACGAACCTAGCGAAGCGGGTGACATTGGTATCTACCGTAGTTTCACTCCAATTATACATCAGATATTTGTTGGATAACTGTATGATGATTTGTAGTAAATGTTTTCTTCATTCAGAATTGACTGATTCTCTCATGGCGGCTCAACTATTCGTTTTTTTTCCTGGCGGGCTTTGAAACTTCATCGTCAACAATAAGCAACTGTCTCCTGGAGCTTGCTTTGAATCATGATATTCAAGATGAACTGAGGGAAGAGATACGGGAAGAGTTATCGAAAACAAATGGTGCCATTACGTATGACGGTATCAAAAGCATGAAATATCTAGATAAAGTGATGAATGGTAATGAAATAGTTCTTTGAAGATTTCCATCAACTCCATATTCGTTCATTTTTGTGAAGTTTTTCACATCGGATCCTTCTTGCTTTGCAGAAACGCTGAGAAAATATCCACCGGTACCGATATTTGTTCGAAAATCAGCAGCTCCATATACATTCCAGGGAACGGGAGTATCGATACCAGGTGGTATTGGAATTTACATTCCAGTTTTCGCCATTCAACGCGATCCAAAATATTATCCCAATCCTGATAAATTTGATCCCAGAAGATTTGACGATGATGTGATGAAAGAACTTCCGGATATGGCATTTGTATCCTTCGGCGCCGGTCCAAAAACTTGCATCGGTAAAATAATTGCGTTTATCTGTCCAATTTTCTAATTTAATTCTCATTTCAAAACGCCTTTTCCTTCTGTAGGTGAACGCTTTGGACGCATGCAAACGAAAGTTGGGTTGGTAAAAATCTTACAAAATCATTTTGTTGACGTTTGCGATGAGACTGATAGAAATTATGAGATTGAACCGGACGTCTTTCTGCTCACACCGAAAAACGGTGTTATACTTAAAGTAACTAAACAACGATGATAATCCCTGAGATAAATCATAATGACGCGGGTGGAGCACTATCATGTCATCTAATATTTAATAAATGTATAGAAGTATTTCCATCCAATCCAATTAGTTATTGAACTTCCCAACAAGAAGAGAACAATATTCCTGCAAGGTAATATTTTTTGAAAAACAATTTTATCCAAAACCTTTCACCAGGTTCAATCCCCGAATAATAACCTGGAGATACCACACATTCATTCGAATAAGATGACGCTGGTGGACGAAAGCATCACCTTCAACTTCATACGAAAAACTTCAATTGCTGATACGAGATGATAAAAAATCAAAGCATGAGTCTGCGAATTCCGTGGAATATCTTCGATATTATTAAATAAATCAGATGTGAGAGAACTTTATCACTCTCAAAGACTCGTATTTGCTTCCAAACATGAAACAACAAATTTAATCACATTGATAACAACATTATATATATATAGAAAATAAATTCATGTTTGCAGAGATAAAATATTGATGGAGATTGTTTGTCATCAATCATTT
Source organism: Meteorus sp. PSUC_FEM 10030008 (assembly GCA_018881525.1). Lineage (NCBI taxonomy): Eukaryota > Metazoa > Arthropoda > Insecta > Hymenoptera > Braconidae > Meteorus > Meteorus sp. PSUC_FEM 10030008. Next base: position 2,488 of record JABMBR010004351.1, read on the forward strand.
ATCTCCAGCCCACAATTATGGAGAGCTACAATTACTCAGCACATTTTCCATTGAGCTATTTGATAATTATGATCATATGTTATACACAACAGCGATGATGAAATATAATTTCCACAATATCCGAACATTGTAACAGAATCCTGTCATTGAGAAGTGTCGGTTTCGGTCGCATCTTACGTAATATTCCACTCACAAAAGTTCATAATTCAAATAGTTTTATTGAACAACAGTTCAATTCAAACAGAAGGAATAACAATTCATTAATCAATATACGTAGCAAACAAATTGTTATCAATTTTTTTCTTCTAATCTACTATAAACTCATACTCGACTATCAGGCATGGTAAATGATATGTTTAAAGTCCCTGCAAAGTTGTCACGTCACTGCCGGCGTGTAACTGTTCAATTAGAGCAGTCGTACAACGGATACGCGAATTGACACACTAAAGAAATTTTCCATTCGCATGTTCAGACTTTGTTGATACTCAGTTGTTTCAGTCATCATTATGTGAGGTGAGAATGTTGATGAGATCACAATGTTTCTCTATCATCGATGGTATTACTTTTTGCTTCGTCATTGTGATTGGAATCAGCCAAAGTCTAAGATAATTTACTATCTTGATGATTCAGAGGTTGTGACGACCTGGCGGTAATTGGTTGCAACATCGACATAAAGGGATGGTATAGTGGGCCGATAGAATAGTTTGTGATAAAGTCATTGGATACCGCACCGTACAGAATGTACTGAAATTCGAAAGTATAAAACAATTTTTCCTATAATTTTCGACAAGATGGAAGTGAATATAACGGAAATACTCATCGGAATACTTACGCTGGCGATAGCTCTGTATTATTATCTCACTAAGAACTTTAACTTCTGGAAATCTCGTGATGTTGTTGGACCCAAGCCAATACCTTTTTTTGGTACACTGAAGGATCCAATTTTAGGAAGGTCTAGCGGTGCAGTTTATCTTAAAGAAGTTTACGAACAATTTCCAAGTGCACCGATGATTGGTGTCTATGCAAGAGGAGAACCGGTTTTGGTACTTAATGACATGGATCTCATTAAGGATATGCTTATAAAGGACTTCAAGAGCTTCATCGATCGGGGTCTGCAAACAAATGAGAAACATGAACCATTGACCGCACATTTATTCTTGTTGGATGCAAAACGATGGCGTCCATTGAGAACAAAGTTAACACCGGTATTCACATCTGGAAAACTTAGAGAAATGTTCCATTTGTTGATACAATGTGCGAATCAATTGGATTCCTATCTAGATCAAGTGGATGGTAAACCCGTGGACATTCGAGACGTATCAGCTAAATTTGCAACTGATGTCATTGGTGTTTGTGCTTTTGGACTTCAGGCAAATGCGTTGACAGATGAAGAAAGTACATTCCGTAGAATGGGGAAACGTATCTTCCATACCGGTTGGAAAAATGTCCTCAAATTTCAATTGCTTGCCAATATGCCAAAATTATTTGATATTGTTGGTGGATATTTGGTTGATCATGAACTCACAAATTTTTTCATCAATCTTACTCGAGATACTGTTGAATACAGGAAGAAAAACAATGTTAATAGACATGACTTCATCGATCTGCTGATGTCGCTGAAGGATGAGCCTAAGCAAGTTGGCGATATTGGTACCTATCGCATTCTAATTACAATCAGTCATCGACATATTTGAAATAATTGTATGATGAATCATGATGTATGATTGTTTCTGTTTAGAACTGACAGATTCTCTCATGGCAGCTCAGCTGTTCGTTTTCTTCCTTGCTGGCTTCGAAACTTCATCGTCAACGATGAGTAACTGTCTTCTAGAGCTTGCTTTGAATCATGATATTCAAGATGAACTAAAGAAAGAGATACGTGAGGAATTATCAAGAACAAATGGAGCCATTACGTATGATGGAATCAAAAGCATGAAATACCTTGATAAAGTAGTGAATGGTAATGGAATAGTTACTTGCAGCTTCTATTTCTCATCTCATCCAATTACTTTTGTGTCGTTACTCATGTTGGTATCTTTCTCCTCTACAGAAACACTGAGGAAATATCCACCAGTACCGATACTCATGCGAAAATCAACAGCACCATATACCTTTCGTGAAACTGGTGTAACGATACCAGTGGGTATGAGAATTTGGATTCCAATTTTCGCTATTCAACGTGATCCAAAATACTATCCCAATCCTGATAAATTTGATCCTAGAAGATTTGATGAAGATGTGATGAAAGAACGTCCTCACATGACATTTTTATCATTTGGTACCGGCCCAAGGAATTGCATTGGTATGATGATTTAATTGTTTCGTTTATCTGTTTTCTCCTTATCATCCTCATCATCATTATCAATATTCTTCTCCTTTCTAGGCGAACGTTTTGGACGCATGCAAACAAAAGTAGGCCTGGTTAAAATTCTACAGAATCACGCCGTTGATGCTTGTGATGAAACTGATAGGAATTATGAAATCCATCCACGTGTCTTTCTACTCACACCAAAAAATGGTGTTGTCGTTAGAGTAACTAAACAACATTGAACATCGTTTGAGTCTTCACACATCATTATAGATAAAGTTGCAAAGAGAATTGTTAAATTATTTTATGTATGCGGATGAACAAATATATTCGGATTGAACGCAATAACTCCGCACGTGTTATCATAAAAAGTTCATGTAAAATATATCCGATAAGACATACGCTATGTGCTGTTTCATTAACTCAAATCTCTGAATAATCATATGAAGATAACAGTTATTTATGAAAATGAGACAACGCCAGTTGGTGAAGGTTTTGGCATATGAGGCCGTGCTGTCGGATAGATACAGCACTGTCACTTTTATATTTGATCGCGGTAATCATCTTCACCTTCAACACGATATACTGAGTGCAGTCAGTAGATTCATACATATGGGTATTGCTGTATCAATTTTCCCCCTCAGAGTCGCACGTGCAACCAACATGGGATTACTTATATTGTATGCGTCCTCATGTTACGCATTCAGCTGTTTGCTAAGTCATCGGATACTATTCCAATTCAGAACTGTCTACATGTGCCATGTTCAATTGTTTTGAACTTAACTGAACACGATGTTGAGTCTATTGAAAATAATTGGTGGAATTGTAGTAATTATCATCCTCCTTTATTATTGGTCAATTTCAACTTTTGGATTCTGGCGGGATCGTGGCGTAGAAGGTCCAAAACCAATAGCTTTGCTGGGAAATTTCAAGGATGTTATAATGGGCAAAACTTCATTCAGTGAATTTACAGCTGACTGTTATAAAAACTATGATGAATGTCCATTAGTTGGAATATTCCTTAGACGTAGACCAGCTCTGATTTTACGTGATTTGGATATGATCAAAGATATCTTGATCCGGGACTTTTCAAAATTTCCGGATCGTGGATTGAAAACATTCAAACGTGCTGAACCACTATCACAACATTTGGTGAACTTGGATCATGCGATATGGCGACCATTACGAAATAAATTATCACCGGCATTCACATCCGGTAGGTTGAAAGAGATGTTCTATCTTCTTCTGAATTGTGCAAATAATTTCCAACGTTATGTGGAAAAAAACATTGGCAAGGATGAACCGATTGAAGTGCGCGAACTCACTGCTAGATTCACAACTGATGTAATTGGCACTTGTGCATTTGGGCTGGAAATGAATGCGATGGCAGATGAAGATAGCGAATTTCGAAAGATGGGCAGAGACATTTTTGTCATGAATCGAAGTAAGTTGATTAAATTCCGCATCAGAGAAGGAGCTCCCTGGCTGTTCGAATTATTGGCACCAATCATGCGTGATAACATCGTTACTGATTTCTTTATGAAAACGATGAGGGATACGGTCGAATATAGAAAAAAAAATAACGTCGTCAAACATGATTTCATCGATCTGATAATGGAATTACAGAATCATCCAGAAAAAATCCCAGAAGTTGAACTTACTGAATCCTTACTAACATCACAACTATTCGTTTTCTTCTTGGCTGGTTTTGAGACATCATCAACCACTATGAGCAATACTTTATATGAATTAGCACAGCATCACGATTATCAAGATAGACTTCGTAATGAAATACATCAGGTGTTGAAGGAAAATGATGGTGAATTAACATACGAGTCTGTGAAATCTATGAAATATCTTGATATGGTTTTTCGCGGTGAGTATTCTTCACAGTAGAATTCTTCAAATATAATCGTGAATATATCTGTGTGTATTTCCATTGTATGAATAGAAACTCTGCGAAAATATCCACCAGCGACAGTGTTAGTTCGACGTTCTGACTGTCCTTACACCTTCACGGAATGTCAAGTCACGATACCAAAGGACACCTTAGTCATGATATCAACTATGGGAATCCAGAGAGATCCTAAATTCTATCCAAATCCTGATGTTTTCGATCCAGAAAGATTCACTCCTGAAGCAATTGCTTCAAGACATCCAATGACGTTCCTTTCTTTCGGAGATGGCCCCAGGAACTGTATTGGTAATGAAAATTAATATTCATTGTTCCGATATCATTTTCTGGATTAGACTGATGTCATAACTCTTTATGAGCTCTTGGTCTTTTGTATAATCAATCATTATCATCTCGTTGGACGTTTATGTATAGATTGACATTGTTGTTGATATTTTCAGGGGCAAGATTTGCTAATCATCAATCAAAAGTTGGCTTAATCAAGATTCTAGAACGATTTCGGGTAGATGTTTGTGAAAAAACAGAAATTCCATACACAATTAATCCCAGAGGGTTTCTCTTGGCACCAAAGAATGGAATCTATCTGAAATTCTCAAAAATCCAATAAATAAGTGTAATTATCACATCTCCTTTGTAATATATGGTCAATGGTATTCTGATTTCATACAAAAAAACGAATCAAATGTAAGGAAAACATCCTGTTCATCGAGGATGACGTCTTCCTCAAACAAAAAATCTCATTACGACATTCTGAGATAATTAAGACTATGTATGTATTTTCCAATCGTGTTGAGAGAAGTTGTCGCACAGTTATGCTCCATGAAGAGAAATAATGTCCAGTCATGCAGCAATATTTTATGTAATCACTCTACAAGTGTTTGTTGCTGCGAAGTCATGTTATTATCAGCCTGTTCACATCACTCATCATCGAGATTATGCAGAAATGTATTCCATTGATGCACATGTAATATATACTTCTGGAAAAAATTCATTGATGAATTCGCATTACAAAAACATCCTAACCTTGAGAGCCGCTCTTCATATTAATCTGCGCATCCATTTTTCATGAGTTCCCAGTCCAAAAGATTTCCTGCGTCTAGACATGATAATACGATTATAAAAACGAAATCGAACAAATATGGAAACAACTAATTATCTCAATACGAAAGGTCGCATACGAACAAATTGACTGGCTGAACGTTGCCGTAAACACACCGATGAATATCAACACTTACTTGCAAATCACGAGATGAAGAATCCACTATTTCTTTTCGAATATTACTATAACACTTTACTATGATCCAAAATAACTATCATATGAACATAATCGATATTCTATTATAGTGTATTTTGGATTTTCTGCATCTGACAATTTTCCCGCGTAAATTTCATCTCAATCTCCAGGACCGTATCAAAATGGTGGATTCAAATGATGAAAAAAATTCCATCGTGCACTCATTTTATACGACATACATAGCTGACGAGCGATCATAGGTCATACGACACTCGACAATACACACCTATGCATCGTGATTAAAGTATTAGTTGGTGCTTTCACTCATATATAATGCAGGCTTTATGTGATGTATATTTTGTGCAGGCCACGTACTCATCCATCAACATTTTCCGATGAGTTCAGTGTGCGACTGGTGTTGTATTATTGCAGAACATAAATGTTATTACACTTTTGTATACCGGTGAATGCATATATATACTTCGACATTTTATATTGTTCATGATCTGATAATTGAGGCATATATTGCATCATAACCTCAAAGCGATTTTCAGCGGTCAACAAAAAAATTAAGCACAAATAATATGGCATATGTTTATGAACATTCTGATTCTATTATTAACACGAGCGACATTCGCGAAGTGATTTTGAATGACAACTTAGAATTATGGATGACACTTCTCCCGCCATATCTCAAGACTATACCCATAATTCATTTGGCAATACCCGGTAAATTCAAATATTTTATTCATGTAGAAAATAATTGAGAATTGGTGAAAATGAATTATACACAATAATGTGGAATTTATCGATGCTAGCTCGTCTGATTTTTTTTTGTCTCTCTAAAGATATCATGAACTTATATAAAATTATATTCGGCAATTAATATATATTGACATTTTATTTCCGACATGGATATTTGTGAATGAGGTTTACGTAATGATGATGAAGAGTCACATTTTATAATACCAATGGCAATGAAAATGTATATACGAAAAGGACGTGTGATAGTTTCGTTATTGTTCATTGTTACGTATTTTTATTTTCATTATTTCTTCTTGTTTATTGTTTGAGGTTCCCACAATACAATGACATACACAATACGTCGTTACAATGAAGTGGGACCAGATGAACCCGCCTATCTTCGATTTCTAGGAAAATATTGTAAATTTGTATGTCGACCATTGGTATTCAACTGGTCAGTAACTCAACATGAAAATATTCTACAACAGTTAAATGGTGGAATACGTTATTTGGATTTAAGATTGGCAACAAGATCGAGTGACAATGAAATTTACTTTCTTCATGGTCTCTATGGCGATCAAGTAACAGAGCACTTGAAATATATTAATAATTGGGTTATCGCACATCCAAATGAGATTATTATTATAGATTGTCAACATTTTTATTTGTTTAATGAAAGTCATCATCGTGATTTTGTTAAATTGTTGAAAAATATGTTTGGCACAAAGATCTGTCCATCAACAATTACTGAATTGTCACAAATAACATTGGAATGGATGGTCAAACGTAAATATCAAATAATAATTATTTATAGAAATGAAATTGCACGATTGGAAACAAACGTGTGGCCCAGTGGATTATGGCCAACACCATGGCCAAATACTGTCCGTCCTGATGACCTTATTGATTTTTTGGACACGAGACTTGGTACACGATTGCAACAGGCGGGATTTGTTTCGCAATGTTTATTAACGCCTGATACTAAATATGTTTTAGCACATATTTGTGGCAGTCTTCATCGTGATCTTGCTACATCATGTAGACGCGTAACATTACCATGGATTGAGAACAATTATCCAGGTAATGGCGGTTTAAATATTGTCATAACTGATTACGTATCATTTGGTAATTTTTTGTTCTCAAAAATTGTTATACAACGCAATGCTCAATTGTTACACAGTGACAATTCAACTCAATTAGGAGTCTATTTGAAGAGCAAAAGTATTCGAAATCGCACTGATATTTAACTACGACTGTATTTACATTCCAACTGAAGAACAAATCATTCTTGAATCCTCATATATTACTTTCGATTTTGCAAATCGAATCGAACTCGAATGTATATTTGTAACGAATTTATTGAGATATATAACGTTCACATAGATATTTTTTTTTATTCACTGACACGCACAAGATGAGAGAGAGATGAAATATATATATAATATATATCTGAGATCAACCCTGTTTTCAGTCACTAGGGAACGCTGGAGATAAATTAATTATTAATGTATACGCACACAAATTTCTCTGTCTATTCTCAAAATCAATTTCAATTATGTACAATTGATTATACATTCATATGGGACTTGGAGTTTGAGATAAAATAAAAAATAAGTGAAGTCTTCTTCTTTTTTGTTCATGAACACAATTCAATTAATTGAATAATGATAATAATGATTGCAGGCATTCATCGTCAGTTCTCGAGTTAATACAATTTGCCTTGCCCTATATATTTACAAATACAGAAAAGATGTAGATAGAGAAACTCTAGTGAATTTGTAGGCGACGACAAGAGTAATGATGATTACAAAAGAATAAAATAGTGTTCGAATTAAACATCACACTCAATTAAATGCGGTCATTGAATTTAGATTTCGATTCTCAGTCCGCCAATCTCGTGGAATAATTTTTTGGATTGAAAGAGAAAATAAGTAGAAATGTTCGATGAATCACAATGCCTTAACTTTTAATTGTTTCATTCGGGGTGCGCGTTTTTTTGCTAATCTACGCTGTTCTTTTTCTTCCCATTTTCGTTGTTTGTCAGGATCTTCTTCTTGAAGGATGCGTTCCTTTTCGGCGCGACGTTTCTCTTCACGTTTGGCTGCCGCAGCTTCCGCTCGCGCGGCGTGTGTTGTTTTCAGAAATGCTTCTTCCACACGTAGACGATTTTTGTCTGCTTTGCTCTTGCCCTGTCATTATTGAATCGGTTGATTATTGAATGAATTAATTCATCATCGTTCGCATAATAATCATCAAATTTGTTGCTCATACCTCTTTTGATAATTTAAAATGTCGCACTTTATATAACAGATAGAACGCCAACTGTAGTAGAGATCGCATTTTATCCAAATTTTCACCACTGGGCATTTTACCTTTGACGCTGATATTGAAGCCTATCAACAGCACTCGCTTCACTTCTGGCATTGTTAACTGCCCTGAATCCCTACGCGCACAAAATAAAAGGAAAATTATTTCATCAAATTTTAACAAATATAGTTTACGAAATTTTAACTTACTCTTGTTGTTTTGGTCCACTGTATTGATCACTGATGTGGATATAATCAATATACTGCGAATATTTTGAGAACGCTTGGAGTATGCGGTTATCAATTATGGCTGATGCAGCTTCAGCAATTTCGGACATAACGAAGTAGCCTGATGGCAGACCGAATTTTTCACCGGGCCTTTTCTCCGGACAATAAGTAGATATATCGGCAATATCACGTACAAGCTGTAGTGCAGTTTTTTTCGTTGCAACAGCCAGTACAAAAGTGTCGCTATCATCCTTTGACATTTCAAATCTTAAATGCGCCTGATCGTTCTGTGGTCGCAGTAATTGTCCAATAATTGCAACTAAATCTTGTCGTTTGATCAATTTTAATTCAACTAATAGTGAATCACATCCGACACGACCGGAGCAATAAATGCTGTATTGGGATTCGCTTTCTTTTATTAAGCCATTGTCACTGACATCGTCAAGTGATTTTCCAGTATCACCAACCAATGTGAAATTGTCCAGTAACATTTGTCTATGATCAGACAACCATGATTCAGCAATGCGACTATTTTTGGAACGTCCAGCGATATAGTTGATGAAGTAAACTAGTAAACCAGCGACCATAAGGATCTCCAGATAGAAACTGTCCCAGCGAGCGCGTAAATGCAATGGAACCTTCGTTATTGTTAATGTTGAGGGCCCATCAGATTTTCCACCGGAGTTTTTACCATTATTATCCAACCCCTCGAATTCTTCTTCATCGTGGAAATGATCGAACTCATTATCTACATCATCTTCAACTAATGCACCGTCATCTTCCTCAAATCCTTCAATTACGTCATCCTCTTTTAAGGAATCAATCGTCGTGGTTTTTGGCTTATCATCGTCGAAATCTTCGAATTCAGCAAATTCATTATCTTCTGGTAATTCTTCATGAAAGTGAGCTGTTACCCAAAAATTCGTGCCCACAAGTATAATATGGAGTATTACAAGCCAAATTCGCATCGTTACTCCAATATTTCATCCAATTTTTTATATCTGGAAATAGAAACGACGATTTTATGTAGTCACTGAGTGTAGATATTTCACCCAAACTGTATAATTTATTGTATTAAATGACGATCAGTTGAGATACGAATCATTTCTACTCAATTGATGACTTACAAAAGGAGTATGAACCTTAATTTTTCGAGGTTGGAAAGTATTAAATAATTATCACGTGAACGTCATGGAAATCGAGTTATTAGGCCAACCCGAACTGGCTAAATTTACTTTTTTCCACGGTAATAAAAGAGGTGAGTTGTATGCTTTGAACGTGGCGACACAACCTCCAAAAACACTGATAACTATCGATTAGTAGAATTTTCACCGTCGGTAAGGTCACTTCCTCTTTCCACATCACATCAGAGTATTTCTTATATTTCTCCTAAGAATAAAGGAAATTTTGAATTTCCATTACTCTATAATCAAGAAAAATATTCATCATGGAACGCTAGGCAATTACAACTATTATCCGAGCAATTTCATCCAAATGGATGAAGAGTGTTGCAGGTAATGCAGATCGCTCTCTTACCGTTATTCCTGAAGTTTATCTCATCTTCAGAAACTTGCTTCAGATTATAAATGCATCAAATCGCAAATTGATTCTTCTAAACAAATTCATGTACGCTTGCGCAATTCTATATATGTGCTCAATGATGCATATGCTAATTAAATATAACTTGCGACCACTTTTATGTTAGAACATAAACACAAAAGTATGGTAGAACTGACTAAAGAGTTCTCATCGGATTTTGACCCGACTCAGTTACCCTTATGCCAATTTCCCCCCCTCTAGCTTACTGCTTGCATCCAAACAAACATGGCTTCGATTCGGAAGTGGTTGTAAGTCTATATGTAGGCGAGTAGTGGGGATGAATTCAGAGTAGAGGTGGTTGAGTCGATTTTAGAACCGAATGAAACTCTTTGCACAGTTCAACTGACACAAGCGCAATTGGGAGCGCGTGTAGAAGATGTGAAGTGTGAAAACGGGTGCCGGTCGACATTTCTATTAGTCATACACTTTATCTAATCCAAAATCAATCTGTAATAATTCAGACGATCACGGAAAAAAGTCGAACAAGGCTTGTGAGTAGAGGCAACGAAAAAAAAGGTATTGTAGGATATGAAATATAATAACGAGCTTGTGTATCAGAGCAACCCTTGGTTTTTTTGTGATTGTGTATAACAACTGTGTTGAAGACGTTGGTATGGACTCAAACAATGGATCAATACCCACCCCTCGTTAAAATAGAACCAACAGACGTGTCAAGGAGTTACATTCGACGCATTGGAAATTGAGAATTACACTTGAATCAGAAGTTTAAACTCATTCAGATGATTTCGTCTGCACCAATGAATTTGAGAGACCATTGAAGTATTGAATTCATCTCCAATTCACGGTTGGGGACGTTGTCAACATCGTCATTAACAATCCAGTGGATTAAATGAGGTAGGTAACGATATACAGAATGAAAGTGGTATTTGGATGACTGTTTTATATATCTCAATGTTGTAGGTTAACTTGATTTATTGACGTCTTTCAATTTTACATTAATTAAATATGGAGAAAGATAATCAAATGAAAATTTCGAAGCGGAAGAATGCTAAACTGTCATCCGCATCAGATCCTGGAACACAATGTGTCCAAGTTGTCGTACGTTGTCGACCAATGGATGAAAAAGAAACATCACGAAATTTTTCTCGCGTTGTTGAACTTTCACCATCGAGAGGTGTTGTGGAAATACGTAATCCACGTGAAGATCCAACTAAAGACAACTCAAAGGTCTTCACATTTGATGCTGTGTATGATTGGCATGCGAGTCAACAAGATATCTATGAGGAAACGGTTCGACCATTGGTATCATCAGTGTTGGACGGTTTCAATGGGACAATATTTGCTTACGGTCAAACTGGAACAGGTAAAACATATACAATGGAAGGCTCTAAAACAAATCCTGATCGTCGGGGGATTATTCCTCGATCGTTTGAGCATATTTTTAATCATATCGGGCGTTCGGAAAATATGCAATATCTTGTTAGAGCGAGTTATCTTGAAATTTATCAGGAAGAAATTCGTGATTTGTTACACGTTGATCAAAGTTTGAGATTTGAATTGAAAGAAAAACCCGAGAGTGGAGTTTTTGTTAAAGATTTATCAACTGTTGTATGTAAAAATGCTCAAGAAATTCAGCAATTGATGAATCGTGGTAATATGAATCGTACAATTGGTGCAACGAACATGAACGAACACAGTTCACGGTCACACGCAATATTTTTGATCACCATCGAAATGGGATCGTTTGAAGGGGGTGATAATGGTGGAATACGCGTTGGCCGTCTGAACCTTGTGGATTTGGCTGGTAGTGAACGTCAAAGTAAGACAGGATCTTGTGGTGACCGTTTGAAAGAAGCGAGTAAGATAAATTTAAGTTTATCAGCACTTGGCAATGTTATTTCTGCATTAGTTGACGGTAAGACTTCACATGTGCCTTATCGTGATTCGAAACTAACGCGTTTATTACAAGATTCACTCGGTGGTAATTCTAAGACAATTATGGTCGCTAACATCGGTCCAGCTTCATATAATTACGATGAAACTCTCACGACATTGCGTTATGCCAATCGAGCAAAGAATATAAAGAACAAGCCACGTATAAATGAAGATCCTAAGGATGCATTGTTGCGACAATATCAAGAAGAAATCAGCCGTTTGAAAGAAAAATTAGCATTGAAACCAAATCTAAAGAAGAAAAAGAAATCTCGTAAGAAGCGTGAGGATGATGATGACACGGAATCTGATTGTGAAGAGACTCGTGATGATAATCGTATTTCTGATTCGGATAAGAAGTTGATCATGGAACAATTGAAAGCAGAGAAGCAAGAAACTGAGAATTTGATCACAAGAATCAAAGAATTAGAAAGTAAAATGCTATGTGGTGGTAAAAATATTGTTGATCACACTAATGAGCAACAACGTGCATTAGAACAGAGATCGCAAGAAATTGCTGAGCGTAAAAAACGCGAAGTTGAGATGCAACAAAAATTAGAAGATGAAGAATCGACGACGTTGGGTGTACGTGAGACTTACACAACATTGCAACAAGAAGTTGATGTTAAATCGAAGAAATTACGTAAGTGTTTCGCGAAATTACAAGGACTTAAACAAGAGTTGGAAGATATTAATGGTGAATATAATCGTGATCGTCGTGAATTGGAGGAAACGCAACATGATTTGATGAAAGAACTGAAGCTGAAATATTTAATTATTGATAATTTTATCCCGGTAGAGGAAAAACATAAAATTTTATCACGTGTACGTTTTGATGATGACGAAGAGACATGGACGATTGAAGAAACGAGGCCAGCGTCTGTCGATTTTATCAAACGACCAACATCAGTACCAGGTGCACGACGACCAGTTACAGAATATGCGAAAATTTCATTGGCAATGGGACGAAGTTATCGTTATGCTGGCGAAAATATTCTGAATTTAGAATTGGATATGCCAGCGCGTACTACACTGGATTATCAAGGTCCAGCAATTGCGCCTACAATTCAAGCTGTGCTCGAAGAAGCATTGAGAGATGAAGGTGATATTGATGTTGATGCCTCTAATGTGAGATTGCGAACGCCAAAACCCAGAATTCCATCATCAGCGAGGGCACGCCCAAGGAGTGTCGGTAAAATACCACAGATGCAAATTCCAGCGCCAGTTTATCCTAAGACACGTGGCCTTGTGCCAAAATGAATGGGAGAGAGATGCGAATACTTAATTTAATTATCGCTTATCAAATCGTATTTTATTTTATATCACTCTTTTTTAATTGGATTTTTGTACATATTTTGTGTTATGTGTCGGGGAAAAATGGGATTTAATTTATTTTTGGTACTTTCTTTTTTGTGATGATCATGTTCGTGAATTGGAATTGATGTTGATTCACGAGAGATAATGGATTTTTTTTATCTACCGAAAAGAGATGTTATACTGAGTTTTCTAGTCAATATACAATTGTGATTCGATGAAAAAAAAAATCATTGTCAAGTTGTGTTTTTGTTAATTTTCCGAAATGTTTTGATTATTATTCGTACGCTTGGGGAGTAGTAAAAGTTTACATGTGTAATTTTTATGATTTGTAGAATTATAGCACATATTGAAATTGAAGTATCGATAATTTTCTTGTTCTCATTTTTCCTGTTTTCCCTGGAAAACTTGATGTGACATTATTCAAATTTCATTTCATTCCATATTTCTATAATTTACATAAACATTCATACACAAAAATATGTTTATGAATAATTATCGCTCAATATATTAATTTATGTCTCGCGTTTTTTCCATCTCTCTCTCTCTCTCATCGGATTTCATTTAGTTCTCATCACTATGTCCATTTTCACGGCCTCTGTAAAAAATATACCAATACCAAGTGAAATATTTATCCTATCTTTCTTACTGTTTTGTTGATGTTATTTTGATGACGATGACGACGACGACAATGATGACAGAGATGACGTTGATGGTGCAATTGTTTCTTTTTATTTCATTCAAGTACTTCAATCACATTCACTGAACTTCATTCTTTATATCATCACTACACTATTCCATATAACAAACTCACTTCTCGATAGTGAAAAAATAATTAAATACAATCGAGAAAACATGTAAAATGGAAACCCAATATGTGATATCAACCGCAGTGAGTTTCCCCGAGATTTTCTCCAGAAAATATGAAAAGAAAAGAAAAGAAAAAAACAAGACAGAAATAACAACTAATTACAAATGGAATGAAAAAATCATTTCATTCACATTTTTCTTTCAATAAAACCTCTGTGGATGTTGTGAATAATTCCCATATTGATTTTGTGGGGGATAACTCATTGGCAGACCAGCCGACGTGGGTGCATTATATTGGGGTGGTGCACCATATAAATGTGGGAATTGATTGGGTTGTAATGAGGGTGGTGGTGGACCGCCATATTGTCCCTGGTTTGGATTCATTCCACTGTAAGACTCAAGTGACTGATTGTAATTATAACCATTATTCATATTGCTCATTGGTGGTGCCATATTCGTTGTCATGTTGTTCATGTATCCAGCATTATTGAATGATTGTTGGGGTGGCTGTTGGTAGTTCGTAAATTGATTTGGTGCAATTGTACTTGTATAAGGTAGTTGTTGATGTGCTTGTGGCTGCAGTTGAGATTGTTGTGTCTGCTGTTGTTGATGATGATTATGCTGTTGATGTTGTTGATGGTGCTGATGTTGATGTGGCTGTTGCTGATGCTGTTGTTGATGTTGCTGTAAATAATTATGTGGATAACCTATGGTGGGAATGGTAACGTTTGTGGAACCAGGTGGCACCACGTCCTGTCCAATTGGTGAATTTGATTTGTCTTGTTGTGAATTAATATGCGATTTAACGACATACTTATTCGGCAAATCGCCCATAATGTTTGCAATCAGACGTTTGGTTTCATTCAGTATAGCTGTTGGATCACCGTTATTGGATGTTCCTGCATCTTTTTTCGTTATTGGCGATCGAGATCGTGATCGTGATTGTGACCATGACCGCGATGTAGAATTGGAACGTGAATTTGTTTTATTTTTTGCTTTCTCATTTTCGGATACATTTTTATCTGCTGCTTTGTATATATCTTCAAATGTATAATCATCATCATCGTCAGATAACTCTAATTTCCCTTTTATTCTTTCGTCCTCTTTTTTCTTCTTCAGTTGTTGTTCTTCCTCTTCATCATCAGCGAACATATCTAATTTTGGTTTCCATTTAAGATGATCTGCGTCGTCGGTTGGATTATGTCCGCCTTTTCGTGCAGAAAATGGGGAAACACTGGACTCACGTCTGATTGCAATTTCCTCAATATCTTTGTTTGAGGTTGGCGTTTCGGGTTTAGTGTGTTGCAGTGTACTACTACCTAAATTAACAAACGCACGTAGTTTTTCGACACGCCCCGGATCGCTTGCTTCTAATTTCTTCAAAAAATTGATCAGACCATGCTGCTCATCTGTTCCTAGTTCCTTAAAGTTTTGAAGTAAATTTTTCAAATCATTGTCCGTCAAATTTTCCATCCTTTTGGCGTGAGCTTCAATTGGATCACTCGCAATTCTTATCGGAACATGAACAGATGATGGGGGTGGGGGTGGTGTTGGATCGCGTGATTTTTCCGGTGCTATTGGGGCGATAATAACAGGGGGAGCAATTGGAGGTGGTGCGGGAGTGGGAACTGTCGCTGTAACGGGTGTAACCATTTCCGGTACTGTTGGTTGTGAATTGGCAGCTGTCAAACTTTTAACAAAGTTTGCAGCAGTCACAGGTTTATCACTGCGTTGTGATGCCTCGGCCATACCAACTACAGCATTTATCAATGTTTCCAATTCGTCTTGTGAAACATTGGTGCGACCCTGTGCAACTAGAGCTGCAGCTATTTGCTGCGCAATCGCGACTTTGTCGACGGAACCTACACCAGGAACACTCACGGGTTCCGATTTCATTTGCGGAATGTCAATTGTACGTGGAAAAATTGTTCGTGTTGAGAATGGAGCTATTGATCGCGCCATTTCTAATGCTTGCTTTTTCTTCTTCTCTTCTTCTTCTTCTTTCAGACGTTTTTCTTCAGAAGCGCGATGTAATAATTGAGCAATGTTTTGTATTGCCGATTTTGTAGCGGCAATCGCCATTTTTTCTATCATATTTGCAAATAATTGTCCTTTCAATTTTTCTTTCACTGTTTCAAAGAGGACACTCACTTCCTCATCATAGAGCAACTCCTCAGCAGAGTTGGGCTTTGCTTTCTCCGCTGCAAGCGCGCGAGACAGTAATGTGACAATTTTAGGGCCGAGAGAGCCTAATTGACCTTCGAGCGCAGTGAGTAATCTGAGGAGTCCAACAATTTCTAAGTCTTCTTTCAATGGATCTTCATTCAGAACGGGACTTGGGGACTTTTCTTTCATAGGCACATAGCTTGAATAATGGCGTGATCTCGTTATGGGTGCTCGTGGGATTGGTGGTGGATAATAACTGCGATATGAAGATATTTTCTCGCGTGAATAAGCATAAGCTAAATCACGTTCGCGTGCGAGTTCTCGTTCACGATCATGACGATCACGATATTCGTCGCGTTCACGAAGTATTGGACGCTCTGGTTTTATTGTTTTCGTACCAACATATTCGACATCATCATCGCTATCCACTACATGATGTCGTGCACGTTTTGGTGAAGGACGATCTTCCTTCTCACTACGCTTTTCACCACGCGATGATGAAGTCCATTTAGATGCAGCTTCTGGTGGTTTATCTTCTGGTAATTCCAAACGTTTCCGTATCTCTTCTTTTCGTGATGCTAACTGTTCATTGTGTATTTCACGCATTCTCTTATTCCAAAATTCAATCCATTCAGGTTTGAAGTCATGTTTACTTGGATCTTTACCTTCAGCTTGCAATTCTTTATATCGTCGATTCCAAAACTTCTTCCACTCATCTGGGTATGACGGATGCTTCTCTGGATTCTTCTCATGAAATTTGAGGGCACGATCAAGAGTTTCTTCAGCACGACGTATCTGTTCACGAAATTTATCCCATTTGTCACGTTCGCGTAATTGCCCAGTTGAACGAGAACGCGAACGTGAACGAACATGGCGCGATGATTTCGAATGACGATATTTTGTTGTATGATTGCGACTTGATAAGCGACGAGAACGGCTACGTGAACGCGATCTTGATCGATCTGGTGATGGGCTACTTGAAATACTTGACAATGATGACAATGATTTTGTGTCGTCTGATGGTCGTTTTTTCTTGTCATCTTTTTCCGGTTTCCGATGCAGTTTATCCTTGGTTAAAATGCGAATCTTCATTAACCTAAAAGAATAAAGTAGAAAAGAAACAACAACATCCTATCGGTTCTGCGGTCATTCCCCCGTATGTCACTTATACGTCTTCATACAAGTTGATTTCACTTACGATTTACTAGTGTCGGGTTCAATCTTCTTCGGGAACGCTTTATCAATTATCTTCTCTTCCTTCTTCGGTCTATCTTCAAAACTTTCTTCCAACAGGGCCAAATCTTTATTGTTTTTTATTCAAACACAAAAGAAATAATGAATGAAATATCCAAATGCATGAGATGAATCGTGATTTAACCGTTCTGTGTCCGTTATGACACCTTTGTCTCAGTCCACGAATATACTGAGGGAAAAAATAACTAAAAAACAATATTCACTCACCTTTCTTCATATCAATGTTCATTTCTGCTAATTTCTCATCGAAGTGTGTCACCCATCGCACATCATAAACATCCATAAACGTTAACTCGGGCGTTTCCCTGTGTGCACGTAGAGGAAACAGCCACGTTTTAAAATATAACACAAGTTTCAAGAATTTTTTAGATAAAAAGAGATACTACATCAATGTGAATTCAATCACTGACACAGTGAACTGAAGAAATGAAGTAGCAATAATGACAAAAGGTCAAAAAGAGGGAGAGGATATTTTCACACCTACCTAAAATGATAATCCTGATACACATTCTTGATATATTGTATTTTATTCTTCTCAAATTGGCTCTTATCAACGAGCTGTGGATGCAATCTACCGAATTTTTCTTCAATTTTCTTTGCAACTAACACGGAAATTTCATTTGCGCCACGTTTATAATTTGGTGTACGCGGTAATTCAGTTATGGCACGTGATATTGTTGGAAAATGACGATTGAGATAGGTGATGCGATGATTGTAACTGGTTATATGTGCCATAACAGTGCGTGGATCACCACGTTTATCACACAACACACACGTGTAACTTGGCTCACACGAATCGTTGTCAACTAGTTCCAATAAATATTCGAGGCCAACTAATGGCGAACTCTGATGACGATCTAAACTGACTTGTATCGTTGTTGAACGAGTCATTTGGTCCTCCATGCCTGGTGGAACAGGTTCACCAGGCGCTAAAGTATCAGGTATTGGTGTTGGCCCTTGATTTGAAATCTTCAATGCATCTCGTTTCGACCATAATGATACAGGATATGGCCATTCATCCAACTTTATTTTATGTCTACTCGATGTATTGTGATTTTGCAATTTGTGAGCTCCGAATAAAGCGATATTGCAAATATGACACCAAACATCACCATCGTCCGTATGTGAGTAGACTGGACGTAGTGTACCATCTTCGGCTGTTACACTACATCGCATCAAACATTTACGATTAATTTCTTCCTGTGAAAATGATTATTTCATTTCAATTACTTGCATCTAATCAGATGAATATTGTTCTAAAGGTATTGATTGAAGAATTTGGTTTTCATGCTTATTTTTGATGTATTCCATCAAAAAAAGTTCGTATGAAAGGTATTTTCCGGTGATTTGTATGTGTGTACGCTGCAGAATCTTCGGGTGTAGAATTTTTTCTAACTTTTGCTGTGATGTGATGTATTTTACCTTTTCCCTCTCTTCCTCCGACAGATGAGATGGATGACGTCCTTCTATGTCAAGATCATCGAAGTTCTGCATTGTTTTTTTTTGCTCACTTCAATGGATTATATTTCCTCTTTTATATCACCCTTTTCTATTACAGATAAATTAGGCTCAGGCTTCCATTCAAAAGCTCTGAAAATACAGAATTTTTTATTGCAATATAATCATTGAACATTTACTAAATCTTCCACATTGATGCTCTTTTATCCAAATGTGATGATTATTAAGATCAATAATTTGTCAACTCTGTTTTCATATAAATAAAATTAGTGATACTACAATAGACCATCTACTTACCCTCATTTTATCTTTAATTCGTTTCAAAATTTATATTTACGCCTACACAATACATATCTAACTTGTCACCTAGGATATCATCCTCAATTCTTGCTCAAAATCCGCAAGGTTAATGAACTATTCCAATTACTTACCACAACGCAATAACAACTAAATGAACAATCTTTTACCATTGTTCGTGTCATTGTTGATTTCGATTCGTCCATATTTATTCAAATATACCAATCATATTCGTCCACAACATTAGCAACACATATACGTGATTCACACTGTGGTTAACTGAACAAACTGTGATATTTCTCGTTTGTTGGTTGGCAAATATCTTCTGATAAAAAGCATTTATCGAAATTCATGTTCACATTTACCAATGGAATCATTATGTGAAGTAGATTACTCTACCAAATGAAAAATACTGAATAATTAATGAGGAGGAACAAATAGATCATGATCAGCTCTTCATATGGGAAAATAACGTTGCATTATCCATGTATGTAAAAATGAAATTGATACAGGGAATAAACACAAATAATAAATATGTACTTATGATCAGCAACAAATTGAAGAATTTCGAATGATGCCAATGAAAATGGAGTAGACGAGAAAAAGATGAATAGTAAAGAGAAATTCTTGATTACCGTTAATCTGTTTCACCACGTTAAAATCCTCGCTGAATAAATTATGCAGAGAGAAAAAAACGGACACGCCGGACAACAAATTCGCGTTTGTATACATTAGCACATAATGGACATTTATATATACTAATCCTAATATTTATCATTGCTAGTATACATATCAATATTGTTTTATTGAGATAAAATATGTAAGCAGCTGGAATCCACTGAAGTCACTACTCACCCAGCTCACGATGAGGGCGTAATCTTTCTCAATGCTTGAACTTATGCTTTTCTGATTCAATTTGTGGCGATCACTCGAAAGCTTTCTCACAAAACGAATCTAATAGTATAGCCATTTTGATTCTGCCTAATAGAATTAGATATTTTGAGAATTGAAGATCAGCCGCCATCTTCTTCCATTGTTTATTATTGAAACATATTTCATTTGTTTGCTTACTGTCGGTATTTCTTTAACCTATCTTACCAACATTGCATAAATGGACGTAGACGACTGTATGTATACATATATACAGGATGGGTAAGTGTAGAATTGATGTACAGTGCCACCTACTTTCTCACTATCAACTCACCTTCACCATACCGACAAAAATTTTCCTGTTCTGTTTTACCGCTCTGAGATTCACAATGGTGAAAATAGTTTAATTTCGATTCGTACTGCAGATGGCGGCTCATGACGTTTCCAGATACTCCCGGAGTTTCACAACCTTCATTCCATTCGAATCAATTGAATTCCTATACACACATATAGATAGTTGACTATAAGCAATAAATTATTCTGCTCCATACTTTTTGCATTGCACTGCATATAACCGCGCTATTTTAATTTCATTATTCAAATCAGGGTCACACGATTGAACCCACCACGATATTTCAGACAATCCAATTTAAATAATTCACACTGTTTTATCTTGAACTTACTGATACTAAATCCGAATAAACAATTCATCACATATAAAATCACTCTCATATTTCAAATATGCCTTTGCAAAAATCATGATTCATCCTCACATGAGATGAATAACCAAACGAATAAAAGATAAATGTACCAATGATGATATCAAATGTTCCTCTCAGTTTTCCAAGGCATTGGAATCATCAACACGAAAGAAATATTGAGAAGGAGGCTACATGATAGAGAGGGGAGATGAGGCTGTTGGTCACCCAGTTCAACGTGGACTTCCGCATCAAGACCAAGACCTTGAGTGAGTCGACAAACAAGTACCTGCGTTAGCTGTTGCCGTGGTGGGTGAGCCAAAGGAAATCAAGAAAGAGACAATAAAGAGAATATTCAAAGACAAAGTGATAGTGACTATATTTTGATTGATGGTGTGTTTGTCATTTGTGCTCATATACATTGTTGCTTTGCCAGTATGTGCAAATGGTTACCATGGTGGGTGATAATGATTATTCTGGTTGTAATACCACCAAGTAAACAGTGGCCCATGTTCAATACATGGTGGTCGTCCCTTGGAGGACAATCAGCCGAGTGGAACGGCCTCGAAACTTCTGCACAACCGAGGGGTAAGTGCTATCACAATGAAAAATTTGTTTTTTTATTTTCTTTCCGATTTTTCATTTCCTCTTCTACCTCATGTTACTCCTCATATTATTTCACGTTATTCTATTTTTAGGTTATTTCCATCTCCATTAACCGTTATAAATATGATAAATTATGCAGAGGGCCGAAAAAGTTTTTCTTCATCACTCTGTCCGGGTTTATTATTCAATTTTATAGCGGTCCTGTGCGGTCAATAATAAATAACGGTTCAAATTATTTTCTATATTAGTATGAGTCTAAATAATAATCTTTCACTTTTTTATTGTTACCTTTTTTTGATGCGGTGAACTCATTTATTTATCTTTTTTTCTTTCTCTCTCTCTATGCAGCTAAAGTGGTGTGAATGTGGGGGTGGATAAAAATGAAAAAGTATTTGATACATAGGCAATGGAGAACATGTTGATAGTTGTATAGAGAATTTTCTGGATAAAATTGATATCCTCAAGCGTGAGAAGTTAGACGGGTGAATTTAGTTGTTGTGTATTTTTTATATATTTTTTATCTTATCGCTTCACTGCGCCAATGTTCACTCACCCCATTGGATTGGAATATATTGTGTATTGAATATTCCAAAATATAATAATAAATATGGAACGTATTTGTACATATTTGTGACTACTACAGGGCACAATTTTTGAAACATGTCACGTTCAATTGTATACGTCATCTGTTGGAAATAATTCCTTTTTTTTTTCATGTTTGTTCTTTGTGTATTTTTTTATTTTGTTTGTACATTTGTGTATATTGTGCACACATTCATTTTGTACACCGCAAAATAATTCAATGCACCTTGCCGAGTTGGCAATTGTCATGAATCTGAATTAGCTGAAATTTATTTTTCATCGCTTTGTGTTGTTTATTGTTCTGTAAGGTTTTGTATATGTTTTACACTCTTTGTTTTGTTTTTTTCTTTTTCTCCATCTTTCTTTTGTGTTTTACTCTTGAGGTAATACGCACTCACACACATATACACAGGTATGCACACTCGACTTGACTCAGGTGAAAATTTAATTTAACGGACATAAAGGTAATTACAATCTGTGTAGAGTGCACAGACGGTGATGGTGGCGCTGGGCCAACTTGTAGATGACAATGAACGGTCATGTAAAAGTGAGAAGACATGTGGGATAACGGTGGAAGAAGACATCGCAATTGAATATAGATGGCGCTTTTACAGAGGGGATTTTTAAATTATTCAAGCGTTTATAATTGATGGTTAAACTTGTTTAATGTGAACAGAAGGAAATTTAATTATTTAATGTGAGGAGTCAAATGCAATTATTGATCAGTGACAACGAGGAAGAAATCATGAAGTGAATAGAAATTTAATGTTGATTAATAATTTTCAGATGGAATGAACTCTGTTCTTCAATGTTGAGTACTCAAAATTGAATTTTAATGATAAATTGAGTAATTTCAGATGAGTTAAGCGAACTATTCAGTGAATCAGAATAATTTGAATTCAAAATTTTGCTAAAGATAAAAAATAATAAGAAACAGAATGCAAAAACAATTGAAATTTTTTTTTTTTCGATTGTCATAATTTTTTGTTTATGGTACACTGAAAAATAGAAAGTTTATTACGAATTGTTTTTTTTCGTTTTCAGCTCTTAATTTCTTTCCCATTCCCGTGGAAGAAGAATGCAGATCTGAAGACCAACGTCGACGTGGAATATGCATGAACACATACGAATGCCGGATGAAAAATGGCAAATCTCATGGACCATGTGCACTCGGACTTGGTGTTTGTTGTATCAGTGAGTATATAAATGTAAAAACACAACAAAAATATTTACAAGAAAACAAAGGCGTTCACGTAGTGCAATAAATAGACAAAGATTGGCTTTGCAAACCCAATTATTTTTCCGATGTATTCTTGCACTTCTGCATAAGAAATAAAATAAACATAGAGGAAACTAAAAATTACACGTGTAAAAAATGATGAAGAAAATCACGAGGACGCGATTGAATAGAAAATTTAATTCACAATTTGACTATTATTTCGTTCTTTTCCTTTTTAACTCAAATCATTCACTGCAGATTTTTTTTTTTTGGCGTATGTTAGTTATGTACATTCGGAAGAGAAATATATAAAATGAAATCTTGGCTCTTGACCGAATAATGGTACGTACAGTTACTTTATATCTCTAGAGGTA
Organism: Meteorus sp. PSUC_FEM 10030008; assembly: GCA_018881525.1. Lineage (NCBI taxonomy): Eukaryota > Metazoa > Arthropoda > Insecta > Hymenoptera > Braconidae > Meteorus > Meteorus sp. PSUC_FEM 10030008. Next base: position 26,363 of record JABMBR010004351.1, read on the forward strand.
TTCACGTTCTGGTCCCACACAATTTATATAAATAATAAAAACTCGTAGGAGAAATAGTTTGAAAAGAAGTAAAAAAAAAATTTTTTTTCTACAGTAAAACATTTATAAGACAAATTTTTCCATCTTTCCCATCTGTCTTGCTCTTCTTGCATCTTCTCTCACTCTTCCTCGTATCATTCCACTTTTTCTGTCATAAATTCAATCGAACCGTTAGAAAAATGAACGGAATATCTCCATACAAACTCACTTGTATAATTCGAAGAATTGTTTCACGATAATTTCATGGAATGAAATTCTAAAATCTAAAATAAAAATAACATCACTCAATTATTCATAATTTTTTTTTTCTCCAATGAAACGGGTAAATATGGAAATAAATAGCCAACTAGTTTGAGCAGATACGTAAACAAGCGGATGAATAAATAAACAGATGGGTAACTATGAATGAATAAATCAATGACTGAATAAACAAAAAAAATCGATGAATGAAGTAAATTATTGAGTAAATATTTTCAACGACTCAATATTTATGGGGAAAAAATCTTTTTGACTTCTAACACTTGACAGATTGTTGATGTTCATTCCTTAATTATATTTTGCGTGAAACAAAAAAAAAGAAATTAATGAACAACCGTTGTCTATTTGTTGGATATTTTTTTTCTCGTCTTTCACATAAATATTTACAACCGTTGTATTCGCGTGTCTTTCTCTGTGACTCCACTTAAATGGATTACATTACCGTTGAGGTACACGACCGGTTTTTTTTTCTTCTGTATATATTTTGTACACATGAGTGAAACAGAAAAGTAGATTACGTAGGCATGTAGCGGATTTGTCACATTCGAAGCGGCATAACCGAATTTATTAACAAACATCATGTTTTATGTTCTTGATTTATAAAGCCAGAAAAGCAAAAAAAGATGTTTATTCTGTATTTTGTGTATTGGATTTTGGGAAGGATATTTTTTTGATGAGGATCCTTCGAGGTTTTTTTTTCATTATTATTGAATTATTTACGGAAATTCCAAAGATGTTTTATTGAATTATTTATGGATGGAGAATGTTTCGGGGAAAAATAGTGAAAGGATTTGCATGAGATTTTCTTTCACAGCTGCTGTGAATATAATCCGGCGCCTGTCAAAGGATATTTCCGATTTATGGTACAATATGGTTTTTTTTTTCTTTATACATGATAAACATTTCGTGAATGAAATTGGAAAATGTAGTTTTTTTTTTTTTTTTAAGGTTGGGTACGAATTTTTTTGCTGGTGATGGACATTTTAATTTTTTGGTTGTTGATATTTTGTTTGAGGATCGATGAATTTTGTTATTATTTTATTTATGAGGATCGGGATGATATCGAATTTGATATTGGATGTGGGAATGACATGTGAGGAAGAAAATATTTTGGATAGAGAGGCAAATTTTAGAAGTGGAAATTGTTTTATTGAATTTAGTTTTATTCTTGAATTAAAAAAATGATATTCATGTACAAAGTTTATGAATATTTATAATATTAGTTTGCAAAACATAAATCTCAAACTTTTCCTTATCGTAGGCAGACAAAAGTATATGGGGATAACAGTGAGTTTCAAATATAATAAATAATTCACAAAATGTATGAGTGGAAAATACCAATTTAGATAGTGAGTCTGGAGTACAATACTGTTCATAGTAAATTTCTACTGCTTCAGTTTCTCATATCTATATAACCACAATTCCAGTATGATAATTACACGAAAATTTCAGTGAAAATTAACAAATTAAATAATAAATTACACAATTGAAAGCATACAAAAGGACCTGGAATTTCACCAGTATTTTTTGACGTTCAGAAGAGAATTAAATGGAGGCCTTACACTATGATAAAAAATAGTGGGGGATGGTTCATGGTGAAGGCAAAATATTAATATAAATATATGAAATAAAGATTTCAGATTTTTTCACTGATTAATAATGATATGAAGGGGTGAAATTGTGCACCGAATTATATTACAAATAAATGATGAAGTGTGAGTACTTTAATTTATCCATTCAAATTAAAATTGAAATTACGATTCTCACAGCACCATATCAAATTCATGAGTAATATTTCAAGTACATCTAAAAAAAAACCCTGTGAATATTCTTTATGAATATTATGAAAAGTTACTGCCATATCGAATTTTTTTTAAACAACCCTTTATAATATACCGAGAATAATTATAACTTTCCTCATAATTTCCCCTGTTCTCATTTTAATACTCCAATAAAACAAATTCCATTGAAAAAATAATTCTAGATTCGATATCGTAATACGAAAATGCTAATTATTTCACCCTCACTAAATATACATTTCAAAATGTTTCATTAACTATTCTTGACTGTAGAAATTCAACTCTATGATCATTAGATCTCATTCCAGTTAATTACAAAGTAGAAAAATAAACTGGCGAAATGAGAATTATCTTTATGTTGATATCGTCAATATTTTTTTGCAATATAAAATTTAATATCATGAAAATTATAATTTTCTTTTCAACCTGTTCAATAATTCAACAGTCTCGTTCTCAATTTTCCTACAACAACACTGACACTGTCACTTAAGTAAATTTTAATATCGATCACAGAATTTATTATGCATCTTTGAAAATTCCATCAACCAATAATAAAATCGATTCACAAAAATAATCAGAACTTGCACCATTTTTTTTTTTTTTCTAACTTTGAGACAATTAAAAATGTAAAATTTATTCGTCTTTCAAGACTTAAATTAATTTCCGACTTTACCTCAGCTACTTTTTCACATCGAACTCAGAATGAAAATACAAAAAACCACAAAACAAAAACGATGATTCATGAAAATTCAATACAAGATGAAAAGTTTGGAACTTTTATTTCTTCATCAAACTTCTGCTCTCAATACGATTAATCCAGCAGTAGATTTCCAAGCGATAATGTAATAATGATGTACTAAATGCTCAACAATATTACGTGAGATAATCGCACGTACATTCTCATGTCATTGCGGTGATGTCCAGCATACAGTAACAAGTCTTAGTACAGTATGTGAGAAAAGACATTTGGTTGCAATCTGAAATTGGCTGATCGTTGTCTAAATTACTTTGCGCATCTTATTTATAATCTTGGCAATGTGGTATCTGTCACATATATCTTTAACGATCGTTTCTCCACCACAGTTTTATTTTTCCTTCCTCCCTTCACCCTTGTATAAGTCTTTTCTATACTCATCGCCTGTCTTTTATGACAACACACATACGTCACCCTCCCTGGCGGACACTTCTCTTGACATTTGCGCGCAGTCGCCTGGGAAATTCACCTTCGAATTGTTCTGCTTTAAGGACCCAATCCGCTACACATACACATTTACACAGTTGAATATATATCGGTGTGTATCCTCCCTCCTCATCATTTCTACACCCCAAACTACTCTTTGCCCACTTTCATCGTTTTTTTTTACTTGCCTTTCTACGTTTTTTTTTTGTTTCATCTTAATCCACGAGAAAAGTCGAGGAGTTTGAGAAAAAAATTCGTAAATTTTTCAACGCCCGTTTTGTTGTTCTGTTTTCAATGTGCGAATACACTTTCAGTAGCGAATCGAGATAGTGAAGGGGTAAAAAAAGAAAATTATAAATACACGAATGAGAAGTGAAGAAGAAAAAAAAAATTGATGATAATGAAAAAAATAAGTAAACGAAGGGAGCGAGTTGAAATGAGAGAAAAATTTATTGAGGGTGGAAGAGAGGAGTGAATTGTAAATAGGGACAAACAGGAGTGCAAAACAGACAAAGGGGGTTGGATCACTGGGGATTCTCTCTGGAATGTACGAGTATCTACCTAGCAGTTCATTTTATACTTTTTTTTACTCCCCCCTCTTATTTTTCCGCCCTTTCGGAGGCATTCGACTTCATCGGACCCTCCTGACGCTTTGGTTGTGGTGATTTGCATGCTTCAAGTGTCATTTCAGATTCTGTTTTCATTCTATTCTTTCACTTCACGTTCAATATCATCACGGTCGATCAAATATCAAAAACCACTGTCGATATATCTGCGCATTATTTCACAGTCTCATTATAATTATTATTATGATTTTATTCAATGTCTGTACGAATGAAAATGTTTTGATTATTGATTTTATGGTTATGAATTTTATTTTTTTGCCTTTGATATTAATTTTGTTGATGATTAATTTATGAAACAGTTACAAAGAGCTGTGATGCGACTGTTGACAGCAATTTAACTTACATCACCAGTCCAGGATTTCCTAATCTCATTGAGAGTTCAATGAATTGTTCAATAACAATAAAAAAAATTGAATCACAAGTTAGTCAATTGAGAATTGACTTTGTGCACTTTAACATTGTGAGTAAATTTATTGGTTGTCTGTTAGAATTTATTTGGAATTTTCTACAGAGATTTTAAGTGATTGATGTTAAACCCAATGTGCATTTCAAATCTGATGTATATTTGCAGGGTCAACCGCATCGTAGAACTGGAATTTGTGATGAAGATGTTATGGAAATTACCAGTGGTGATACGAGATTCCAATTGTGCGGTTGGAACAGTGGTCAACACAGTAAGAACCTTTGAAGATTTTAATGATGATTAATATTGCAGTTGAAGTTTAATGAAAATTTTATAAAGAGACTTTTGGGGTTTATTTTATTACGTTTGAAACTATCGTTGGATAATTCATGTGGAAAGATTTCATAAATGTCTCTCTTTTCATACGAATTGGAAGACGGATTGAAGAGAAAAGTGGCAATTTATCGTTTCTCTGATGTTGACTCATCGTGAATGAATATTCTTTATTCACTTTTGAGATTACACGACTTATATTGGACATATATAGACAGACTGACAGACAGGTCGTAACTTGAGGGAGAATTTCACAGTAGGGTGGATGTAAAATATTCCTTTTGTTCTTCACAGTCGTCAAATATGTGACCGGAATGAGAGTTTACATCTCCGAAACGTGACTTTTGGAACGGCGCTTAGTCTACTCTTTGACATAATAATTCGATAAATTTGATCGTTACGACAAAAATTTTTCTATCGTTTCAGCTATGGCACGAACTAGCGGTTTTCTGATTCGTCTAGAAATGAAATTTTTACTGACAGTTTAGCAATTGTCAGTGTCCAATATGCTGTGTCGATTGCCGGTTTGGTATTGAAAATTTAATTTTCGTTGGATTGTTCATCTTCACGAGAAAAAATTATTAAAATTTAGAAATCCGTAGTGAATTTCTTCACAAGATGCTAAAAGTTTGGAACTTTTAGTCACTTTTTCATCTAAAATAACTCCAGAGATAAAAATTTTAGAAATAAAAGAAATGTCTTTAAGTCCACTCTGGATATATTTCTTCCAATTTAAAAAGAACTAAATACTTTTCTTGTAGAAAGAAAAGTTTATCCTTAATTCTACATGATCATATATAATCATAAGGAAGACATTTCATTCCAATAAAGGTCGCACCAATTTTAGTAAAAGCGCTATGAGTGTCTGTAACTATTTCCGACATTCATGTAACTTTTACTGAAACTAGGTTGGTGATGTGGGCTTTGTCTGCTTCCCATCTTTGCTCCATTACGTAAAACAATATTTTGTGGGCTTATAAAAAGACAAAAGATAAATTAATTATAGAAAATATTTCATTATTCATGATGCACTGATGAATTTTTTAAATATGTAATATTTTCATCATATTTTTTCCTCTCATTAATTCAACTTTTGTATTTTAAACTGCAACGTTAATTTATTAGTCATACTCAAGAAAATCACAAATTCAAATCACTTCCTCTCACTTAAATGCCTAATAAAATCGTGGCATTTATGTTTTTAATACTTCACTTTCAGATTGTTTGTAAAAAATATTATAGAAACTTCATCATAAATCTGAAACATGTGTGTCATAAAAATATGAAGATTAATAACTTCAAGACCCTTTTTTTTATATCACGTACCGATATTGGATCCTACTTTTTCAATCCTATTTGAGATAGACGAATGAAAAATAAATGAAACTGCTCTAGATCTTTGTTATCGGGATCAAAATTAATCCCTACAAGTCAATCATCCAAAATGACTTTTGAATTTTTCATCTCTTGATCGAATTGTTTGTGGAATAATTCATGAACACAGAAAATCTCTGTCTCTAGACACCTTTAACAGCTTCAAATAATCAAAGAACAACTCAACTAATCCACACAAAAAAACCTCCTCATAACATCCAATTAAAATTGCACTGAAAGTGATCACATTCATTTCATCCACTTTTAATTAGAATGATGGACAACAAAATAATCCCCAACATTTAAACAAAATATAAAACAAAAGTAAAAAAATACCCAGCAAACACAAACAAATTATTTCATCATAACTACCAATGTTATAATTTTCTCTTCCACAGTGTATGTAGATGTTGAAGAAGGACCAATAAAATTCGATTTCATATTACCAAGCAATCTCCAATCTCGTATGTGGGAAATGTCAATAGTACAATTGCCATTTGAACAACGTGCACCTGATGGTTGTCTACAATACTTCGATACACCCCAAGGCATATTGAAGACACTCAATTTCTTGCCAAATGGTCGTTACTTGGCAAATCAAGATTATTCATTGTGCATACGTCAAGAACGTGGCATGTGTAGCATTGCATATACCCCATGCAACAATAACACGTTTAGAATTGGTTCACCATTGTTCAATACTATACAAAATGATGAAGCTAGCAATATTGAAGGTTCAGGTCTCAATGATCAGCCAGCACTCATGAGACGCTGTGATGATCGTGTTCTCATACCGTGTGATGTCGAGGAATTCCTCATGGTAATATACAAATTGAATGAACATATACATATATAATATACATGAATATGTGCATAGTTAACACTTTATCGATTTTACCAATCCCAGTGCAATCCTTCACTGCCTCAATTGCTTGTGTTCCCATGAATTATTTACACGAATTGATCCCACTGGTAAACACAGTTTGTAACAATTATTGCAGAGTAGCAGACATTTTTATTTCTGTGTGTTGTCCCTATTTTTCAATGTTCATTTGTGTTTATGGAATATTTGTGAGGATGGTACGTTTACCATTCTAATTTTGTGCAAAATAGGTGAGGTCATGTGGAAAAGTTGAGGGGAATTCATGAAGAGATAAAGTATGAGAATGAAGATTTGTTGAGCGAGTCAAGTTTGCGTTGATCTTCCAACTGAATCGACGTTCAACTTTCAAGTTTACTTATAAACTTACATTGTTATATTGGCTTTAGGTACTTTTGCTTGTCCACGAGAGTTTTGATGCTGGAAAGTAAAATAAATATGAATTTATTTATACATATATGAATTTTTATGAATTTCTAAATGAATTTGTTTTGAAGATGCAGATGTCATTCATGTTATTCGTAGTTTTTACATTGGTGTTTACCAATTGAAATTTTATTTTATAAATGCAAAATTATTTGTATTGATGTGTGAAATGTTGAAGTATTTAATTGTTTAATTGTTCAATATTTTACAGCCGGGTAGTGATGCGCCTGGTATTTGCGACCTTGAGCATTGTGGAAATTCATTATGTGGATCAAGTGAGTTGGACATTGATGGTAATTGTCGTGTGGAAACATCATACACACCATTTCACATAAGAGTTGAGTTTGGTATGGGAAATGAAAATACCACAACATTGATGGAGGATATGGTTGGAATGTGTCTGAATTATGAACAATTGCCATGTGTTGTTTAGTAAAAAAATAAAGTGATGAATTCACTAGATAAATTGAGAGAATTAAATTAAATAAATGATGCGAATATTCGTGAGGATAAAATACTGTCGAATGTTGCAACCAGAATAATTCCAACATGAACATTCGGCACACTGCAATTATTGTCAATTCTGTTTCAAATCAAAAAATCTATCATCAACACAACATTGTGTTTTATATTCTGTAGATATTTCCAATATTCATATAAAAATCATATCGTGCAGTATTTCTTTTTATTTTATCGTAAAAAAAATCATATCCAATACAGCGAAGTTTTTGTCATATTATTCCCTGGATTATTGTTACTTTCTTTTTATTCTAAACCGACATTTTTACAATGTAATTTTTATTTATTGTTCCATTTTTTATCTTAACAGTGATGGTTATTGGTTTTTATGACAATGGAGGGATGATAAAAAAGGGGCATTTTGTTGTGGCTCTGATCACGTGTTACTTAAAATATTCCTCGTGTTCTTTTTTTTATCTTCATTTTACCCTCTTCATCTATAATTCACTGGTTACTACTGAATCACTTATCATCACCAAACACCCTAAGATATATAAATACGAAAATTGTTCTCTTGAGTGTTGTTACTGAAATAATATGTTGCCACATGTATTGTTAAGATGATTTATTAGCAGTGAATACTGTGATGATTGAATTTAAATATGAATTGGTGATATCGTCATAACTCTGTACATAAAATAAATTCATTTACCTCACTAATATCTCCATTTCACCTCACAATAAATTTTTAAACAATTCAAAATTTCACTTTTTATCAATTTAATTTATTCAATTAATTTATTCTATTTAAAATGTGATGAAATATTTATAACAACATTTGTAAATAAATTGTTAAATGATTTTATTGTTGCTTTTTATTTCTCATCTCCTGTTACAATTTGCTGTAAAAAAAGATTAAATATAAATCAGGACAATATTGAGATAAGAAAATAATTTTTTGTTTCAAAGAGTCAAATAATTTTTATTTACAAACCAACTAGCTCATAATCTTATCAGCCCACAGTACAATAATATATATATGTATGTATATGTGAATATATACATATATATGTACATAACACATTTGCTCAATTGTTTCGAGTTTCCTGTTGTTTTTATTTGTAAATTTAATAACCAGCTTTTCATGTGTTTCATCATGCATATTTTTGTTTTTCTTCTCTTCTCAATTCTCTCCGGTTTATTCTTAGAGAATCAGTATCGACCCAATTGATAATAACTATCTCATCATTGTTATCACATAGCCCTTGTTGTTCGTTTATATTTATCATTCATCGTATTGTTTTTATTTCATTTTGTTTTTTAATTAACCACCATTTTTGCATCACAATTTATTTAATTAAATCACGATAATAACGATAATGATGTTAGGAAGATATTAATGAAGAAAAAATATATGCGGTCTTGAATGGAAAAAAAAAAAAATGATAGAGTAACATAAAAATTGTGTTTTTTTCATTATTACGTTGTTCTTTGTGTTAATTTTCGATTTATTATTTTTTTTTTCACGCTGTTTTTTTTCCATTCAAGACAACTTTATTGAATTCTTCTTTGGTGTTTATTTTTCTCTTTTTCAAATATATATATTTATATGTATCTCATTGCGCATCATAATAAAATTTGTTCAATCCTCGTCACATTGAAAATTTATCGATTTTCATTTTAACAATAATGTAATTAATTAACTTCTTCACAACTCACATGAGAAGAAAATATCGTCGAGTGACGAATAATATCGCCGTAAGAAAAGTGATTGTGTTATTTCGTTTTCGTTTTCTTGTTTCATCCATTTTTATTTAATTATTAATTGTTGTGTATTTGTAAATTAAAAAATTTATTATTAATCAATCATCAACTACATAATTACAATTGGAATTTGTATAAGTTAAACATTGAAAAATAAAAAATATCGCATTGTTTAAAGAGCAGGAAAAATGGGCGCGATTTTGTGTGCGTTTTTGTTTGATTGTGTTTGTGTGTGCATGTGTGCAATATATTTATTTATATATTAATACATGTTTTTTGTGTGTGCGTCTGTGTGTGTACATAAACAACGCAGATATGCATATCTTTCAATATTATTTTTTCTTTTTCTAAATCGTTTAAGATTTTTTTTTTTCCCCTGTATATTTAAGCTCCATTGCCCGACTCGAAATCTCACATTTTTCCTCTCCTTTATAAATCTGATTAAATCACCACCGTTCCACCGTTAGTACACGTTGACTTTCATTATTCCATCCAATTTTATATATTCATAAATTCAATTTATCCACATGCAAACATAAAATGGAGAAGAAAGGGGAAAAAAAAAATTGTCAAACATTCAAAATCATTTCAATATTAATATTTTTCAATGGAATTTTATAGTTTACTCGACATATTTACCAATCAAATATGAAATTTGTTTATGACAATCTTCCGACAGTGATAAATTCACCAGAAAGAAAAAATGTGGGAGGGGAAATGGTGAGGGGTTGATTTTGTTTCCTCCCTCATTGATCTCGATTAAACGACAATTCCCGTTATTCTGTTCCTTTTTTCTTTGTCCTTCCTCCCTCTAATTTTTCTCGCCCTCGACAATTTTCTTTCAATTTTTCATTTTTTTTTCTCTCCTCATCACTATTCTCTTTCTTTTATTTTATTTCCTCTCTCATTTTTTACTCAGCCTCACTTATACATTCACTCACAGATTCGCTCACTCTACCCTCATCATTTGTTCCCACGTAGATCGATCGCGGCGCCGCCCTACCAAACAATTGGAGAAAGAAAAAAAAATTCGCCATCAGCGCACCCCAACCCGATATGCAACAATGGGGGAAAATAAAAATGTCAATTTTTTTTCTCCCGTAGAAAAAAAAAAGAAGAGAAGAGGGAAGAAAATAGACGCATAATAGAACAGAGTAGGAATTAATACGACGGAAGAGGAAGAGGAAATGGCAGACTTTTGAACTATTGTATAGAAACGATTGCGCGCAATTAAATTTCATTTTCGAATGTGCTATACGTATACAGGTATATATATATAGATGATATTCAAGTATATAATACGCGTGTGGCGTTTCCTCTGAACGTTAATAGAAAATACAGTTTACGTACTCGTCGTATCATTTTTCATTTATTTTATTCATTTTTTCACTTGAATGAGGATTTTTTTGGCATTTTCTCATTTAACTTTTTCGTTGAAAAATACAAAATATTCATTTCTACTAAATTTCCAAATGTTGAATGGCGTTGAATCGGCCTCACGGTGAAATTAGATATGTACGGATTAAAACCGTTCTTTCATTAATTTTTTTTTGCCTTACATTTTATTTTATAAAGATATTTACATTCGTTCGTTCTTGACTTTTTTCTCTTCTGCCTTCCTATTTTTCTCATTGTCATTATCGTTCTCTTGTTTCACTTCCTGCAATTTGTTTATTTGCATTTTTTTCCACTTTTTCTTTTACACTTGCACATTCTCATTTCTCATGTTCTTCAGCTCTCTCGCAATGACACAAAGGCGTTCTAAATCGATATATACATGTTGATATATATTTCGAGTGCGCCTTCGGAGCACGCGATTACTCGATCATTCTCAAATAATTTCATGCCATTGCAATTTTATTTTTATTTATCCACTCATATTCTTTATCTTTGTTTCACAATTTCCCTCTATTCATCTGTTTCCTTCTACACAAATTATTTCTTTCTTCTATTCGTTTTATCCTCGTTTCAGATTCTCTTATCTCTTTTCTCCATTCTAATTCTCCTTTTCTTTCGTTCATAACACAAAACTTCAATGAAACAAATAGAAAAAAAAAAAAATAAATCATAGATTCATGAGGATCTAAAGAGACGAATGTCGATACGTTTTTTGTTCATACACAAACAAAATCATTTCAAATGCATCGTAAAAGGATCAAGGATAAAAGTGGAATTATAAATGAAAGGAAGAAAATTGTGTCTCAAATATGTCGATAGAGAGAATAAATCGTTTGCTAGACATTTCTCAACGGTCATATATTTGTGTGTATGTTTGTGTTCGTGTTTCCAATGTATTATGTGAGGTTATGTAACGTGGGATCGAGCTTTTCGTATTTCATATGTGTAGGTAATCATATACATACATTATCGTTATCGAGCATGTGAGAAAATCCGAGTGAATATGATTGTAAATGGATAACGCGGGTATAAAATGTGTTGATATTCGATTTTCGAAGGGGAAACGAAAAAAGTATTAAGAGAAAATGGAAAAAGAAAAAAAAAATATGAGATCTTTCTAGGATCAATTGCGGTAGGATGGAGAAGGATGACTGATGATTGGTCCCAGCGACGTCAGGGTTGTTGTGTGTACCCATATATATATAGATGTATTCATATAGGTATAAATATATCTATAGGCAGAAAGGTTGGATGCAATAAAAAAAAAAGCTCGACAGGCCGCGTTCGGAAAAGCAACTCTCCCAATAACTCTCTACGTCGTATCATGGCGCCGTCACCAACATTCCCTCCGCACGCTCTTTCAAATAATTTTTTACCTCGAACATTGCTCCATCTTTCACGAATTATTGTCATTTTTGTCTGCAACATACGTGACCGTGTACATTTGCTGACTGACTATGAACGCAATCTGTTGACGAATTGAAAACTGGCAATATTTTTTTCACATTCCGATTTGTTACGTATTTTATTTTGTTCATTTTGCTTTGAATTGTTTTTATCGTCAATAGAACGTGACAACCACAAAAACGCAAATAAAACAAAAAGTTTTTCAATGCTTTACAAAGGGGAAAAAAATATTTGTGTTGTTGATGGATCGCTCAATCTTCGGCTGATTCTTTCGGGGAAAAATATTCATTTTTTATTGTTTCGATATACGACGATGTATGAATGATGAAACCTTCCTTTCGAATTTTCATCTGTTGGTTGGTTATTTTATTTTTTTTTTTTTTTTTTTGATAGAGCGACAAAAAAATGAAAAGTGAGAACTGAATAAAATATAAAGTCATAATTGGGATGTTTTGATTGTCCGAACGCGACTCTGACGATGGGGCAAACTCTAGTACGGCAAAATTATAACTAGATGGCAGTTGACGCGCGCGAAATGGTAATGATGTCGCAATAGTGGGGGTAGGTCATAAGTGGGGAAAAGTACGGATCGACAGTATATAAAGAGCGATGATAGGCCTAATAGTGATGCACAATTGCACTCGCTCTTGATCGTGAAAAGATAGATTATACACATGTGTACTATGGCAAAAAGGCAGCGTGGGTGTGGGTTATTATTATTTCTTTCGCGAGGAAGCCTCACCTTCCTCTCTACGCCTAAATATGAATGTGATTGATTGATTTTTTTTTTATTCTCATCATTCGTTAAACACGCAAGTGTAAAGAGAAATATAATCATTAAATGGAGGCGACTCTTGAGTATGTTTTCCCTTCACGATTGAAACATTATTTATTTTCTATTAACTTGAATATAACATGGTCCACTCCCCTATTTTAGTCCTGACCTTGTTTGAATTATCAGGGACGAACGTCACGTGTACGTTTTTTTTCTGCTTTTTTCATTTTTACTTATATGTCTACTCTCATACACTCAATCTTTGTTTCTCTGTTTTCGTTGCATTCTTACTTCCTATCAATCAGTCGTGCAATCAATCAATCAATCAATCAATCAATCAATCAATCAATCAATCAAAAGGATGTTGGTTTTTTGGTTATTTGTTTCTGTTATTTTTTTGGTCTCACTCTCTATACTCACTTGAGTGTCTCAATCGATCATATATTTCTGTCATTCAGCGCGCCGAATTTTTTTCTTCACATAACTCGGGGCGGTATTGGAGCGCGGCAGTGGAGAGTTTTCTTTGTTATTCTCGATTCGTTTCGTTAATTTTTTTTTTATTACTAGCCCAACCCACTGGCCGTTTTGGTCCCGTTTGTCCGAAGATTCGAGTTTCTTCGGTCGTCATCTGCAACAAAGCAAAATTTTCACTTCATTAATAAGTCAAATTATATTTTCATTGGGTTAACCTAACTGAAGATGACGAGGGATAATGGTTAAGTTCGTCGCAGCCTTCGAGCGAATGTGGGGTCAGTTCTGCCACTCGACAGAGTGGATGAAATTTCGGAATAATTTCCTTACAAACTAGGTCTATATCTACATGGGGTAAGATTAGGGTATAGCGGCTTGTGGGGTTGATGATTAAATAATGACTCGAGGGACACGCCCTGAAGGTAACGCTGCGATGTTCTTTGAGATGGATATAACCTCATTTTCCCTAACCACCGATAGTTTTTGCTCCCCACTGTCCCATCTTCCTCGTTATTCCGTCTACCATCATTTATAGTTGGGCGTAACGTTATCAAAGGGTGTTAAACACAAAAGCATTAGATGAATATATGTTTATAATGATCAAATATTTTCTCTACCTCGCATCGTTTACTCACTGACAAACTATTGATGCGACATGTTCAATTAAACTCTCCACAGATATTCATAGTCTGGATGATATTGGAGCTATAATTACTCGCCTAGTTTGCGGTGTGGATTTCGATACATGCGGAAATGTCAACATTACTCGTATAAATGTTTATCAAGCCGTTTAAATCGATCAATTGAGCTGACGAGACGTGACATGTCCCGAGGGTAATAGTGATGTAGTAAAGAAGTTGAAAACGAACATAGAAAGAATTGGAATGGAAGTACTAACCTTTAATGGCGAACGGATCCTTGGGATGGTTAGTCTTAATGGCATTCATTCGTCGATTTTGCGGGCCAGGTCCGCCTCCACATCCACCACCCCCCGGAGGCAGGAGAGCGACCTGTTGGCTGCAAGGAGTTGTACCTTGGGTCTGCCCTCCAACCCCCGGTACCCCGGGTGCCCTCACCCGGGGCTGCTCCACCGGAAGCACTCGACGCCTCTTCTTGGGCAGCTTGGCTCGCGCCTGCGTGTGACTGTAATACATCGCAAAATTGCTGACGATCACGGGCACCGGCAGGGCGATTGTTAATACGCCTGCGAGAGCACACAGAGCGCCAACGAACATGCCCACATAAGTTTTAGGGACCATGTCACCATAGCCAACAGTGGTCATGGTGACTAGGGCCCACCATAATCCAAGTGGTATGCTTTTGAAGTCATTCTTTGGATTGTCCTGGATTTTCTCAGCGTAATAGACCAAGCTGGCGAAGATGACGATGCCGAGGACCAGAAAGAATACCAGCAGGGTGAGTTCTTTTGCTGATGCACGAAATGTTTGTATGAGTATCTTGAGGCCGGATGAATGGCGTGTTAATTTAAACAGCCGCATTATTCTTATTATACTGAAGAACTCGAGGATGTCGGCATTTTCAAGATGGGAGGCGAACTTTTGTAAACCCAAATCAATGTAAAAACTCAGCGTTGCAATCATATCGATGATATTAACTGATGACTTGATGAATTCCCAACGACTTGGACTTGCTGTTATCCTCATTAGGAACTCAAATGAAAACCATGCGTTGCATATACACTCGATGTAGAAGAATGCATCATGAGCATTGGTAAGTATTTTGTCCAATACATGATCTGTTGTATTTCCATTTTTAACTGAACGATTTATAATCACTGGTACACGCATATCCGGATGTGTTTTCAGACAAAAAGACAGGATGGAGATGCAAATGAAGAAGACGGATATTACGCCAATTATCTGTGAAGTAACAAATCTAAATTAAATTTAGAACAATAACAGCTAAAAATGGAACACAATTCTACACAGTGGAAATTCTTTTTTTTTCTCTTCATTCCAGTGCTCTCTTTTCGGTTTATCTTCATCACTTGCTAGTTTTTTTCACTCATTCATTGATTGGATCGCGACTACCTCTGTGACGACTGCATAAAAAACAAGCTGACGTAACCATTGCTCGACCGTTTTAATATGCAAAGAGTCAATCATGTTGAAACAAAACATAAAAAAGAATACGAGATACGAGAGTGTGCAAGAGCTGTAGAGATTCATGACAATGGCTGCCACAATTTCTGACCACCACCTTTTATATTCAGCCATTTCAATATGTAAATTTTCCAATATTTATTTCAGAACTTGGCTGCTAATAAATGTGATAGACGTATATGATCAGTCGTAGTTGACATTAATTTGCATGACTAACGATTGAACATTGATGAAATGTGCGAAATACTGACATGGTATACGCGTGGAGAGTACTAATACGTACTCATTCAACTACGAGGTGCGACAGGTAGTAGAGAAATATTGGATAATGTAAATTGGTGACAAACCAGTTATCGCTGATACTATTTGAAAACGTGAATATATCTACAGACATATATGTGCTTGCGCATCGCGGTCGATTCGACCAACGGTATAATTCCAGTTTCACATGATTGAATTAACGACGTCAAACTGCATATTGAATTCACAATGAATAATGTTTGGTATATTCCCATAGATCTTGTACTCTTCACATTTGATATGGACACTCATATACCTATATGTTGGTGAAGTCAAGAAAATATCGATATGATAGCAAGGAAATGCTTTATTGCGACATCATTCATTGTTTGTTGGACTGGTGGACATTCGTTACTGATATTTCGGTCAGGATAGTGATGAAAATCAAATATGAAACTGGCTTCAAGTCAAATACGAAGAGCAATATTTGAACACATGGAATTCAGCGATTTCTAAATGTGTAATACGTGAGATGGAATAATATTGTTGGATATAGAAAATGGAAGCAATTTTACAATTTGTATTCTGCTGACGTAGAACGCTAACCATTTTCTTTTGTGTTATCATTTATTTCAAGTAGCATTCAATTGAGAAATCATTTAAGAAAAGGAATTTACTCACGATCGTGGAATAAGAAGAGAGAGAAATAATGTAGGATTAATAAGATGAATTAGAGACTTCTACGGAGATTGTAAGAGAGCAAGTGGAGTTGACATTTATCGGATTTTGTGGTTAGTTAAAGAAAAATGAAGTTTACTTTATGAATTAGAGTATGTGGTTTCTGTAAAGGACATTGCACAGATTTCTTTGATGGTTATAAATTTGATATAGAAGTTATTATATATGAATTTCCGCTGTGAACTGTTCGAATTCTGAGAAGCTCTATATCAACCAGATTAAATTCAATACACTGCGAACTTTTTTTTATTGCAATTTAACGATATTTTATAACAATTCACAACGTATCGTCGATCACAATTGCTCGCAGAAAATATAATTCAATTAATTGACAATTGTGCCAATTTATATACATCGTTTATTAATTAATACGTTTGAAAATAAAATTTATCGTAATTAATGAAGAACGAGAATCTACAAACAAGTAACAGAGTAAATTCAGTTCAACAACTGTGTAATCACATTCAACTTATCTAATGATGAGTGAAAGGTAATTAAACAGTTCCACACTACAATTCTCATTCTGACTAATGAATAATTGAAATACAGGAGGAAAAAATAATGGAGAAAATTAAATTAAATTCTGGAAATGGATGTTTGTTTGAAAAATTATGAAGGATTAAGTCAGGTATGACATCACCACTGAAAAATCATCAGAAATATTTAATGAATCGTAAAAAGTAACTGAAACATGTTTTTATTTTTTTCAATGGATGATATGTTGGTTTATCGGATTTTTGTTCTCTCGAATTTTAGTTTGCAATAATAAACATCAATTTTTTTTCTGTCAATTCGCTTTCATTGCCATGAAATCTCTACAAATATTTCAATATATTCCATTTCATTTTTCTACATTCTATAGTTATAAAGCCATTTTGAATCACAAACTTGAAATGTTTCGACGTGATGAATTTCACAAAATTAATTGGACAATTCCAATTTACTAATTGGAGAAGATAAAAATTGTGATTCGTGATATTTTTTTGTAAATGAAGTTCACAAGTTTCATTTATGAATTTTCTCATCAATTGAAAATGAAGTCAATTTATATGAAATAAATCTTTTGGCACAGAATCATTTTTCATGTCAGCGTCTTTATGAATTTATTCAACGTGGAAGGAATGAACTGAATGAATAGATGAATTATGTTAATCAAACTATTTGATAATTAATATGAATGATAAATTGTTTTCTGCAATTGTTGGTTGTGAATGGTGGGTATAATGGAGTAATGAAAAATGAGAAAAACTGAAACACCGTATAAATACGATCTCACCATTGTCAAAGATGAATGCGCATGCAGTTAATACGGTACCGACCTTGGCCGCATTAGAGGAGTAGGGTTCATCGAAAAGGGACCACATTTTGGGCTTGAGCTTTTGCCACCAGGTAAGTCTGCCCTCGTAGTATGCCTCTTCGAAGCCAAATTTACGTGCCAATTCCTCATCACTCGGTTTTTCCGTGTCCAAATCCAAACGATCCAGCACGGTGAGTGTTTCTTGCGTGTCTCGATGCTGTACACCCATTTTTATTAAATTTTTATTATTTCAATAAAAATTAATATCGAATTGTTTCTTCATTATTTATTGTTATACACCATACAACATTTTTATTTAAAATATTAATATATTGCAGATGCTTTTTATTATTTATGACGGTATGAGCTGAAATATTGACAGAGAACTTTTAGCATAACATGAACTCTGTATGAAATATAAACGAGAATATATTTCACACTGAAATTTTTATTATCCACATCACTATTTTTATGGTTGAATAGTTCAACGTCAAATACGCGATTTTTTTATTTCAAAGTGAGAGAAATTTTATTGTGAATAAATGAAAAGAATATTTTCAAAATTAATATTCTTCATTTTGTTTTTTATCATTGTCTGCAGTGAATATGGTTGGAAAAATGGATTGTGAAATAAATATTCAGTGACCGTACGAATTTAAAATATGATGAAGAACATTCGAAATATTTCTTCGGTAGCACGAAAATTTCCTTTATTTATCACGACAGAAAGTTCGATTTTTCCTTCACACAAATATTCCATACTGTCAAGAAAATATTTTTCATATCAAGAAAAAAACAAAAAAATCTTTGTAATTCCGTGTAGAGATAGAACATTTGCTATCATATTTCAAGTTTTGTAAAAATTCTGTTTATGTTAACTCTCATGAGAAAAGTATCGTAATAAATTCATTTCTCTATTAGAATAAAGTGAGAATACCACCATGAGCTTCTTCAAAGTAATACAAAGTCCTTGGGCATTCAGCACAACTTCATTCACTACCAACTTAGCATAAAACAAAAGTTTCCTTCATTTCCATATTTTTCAACATTAAATTCTTCATCACAAATACAAATAGATAAATAAATCCTCAATATCCCAATTAAATTTTCAACCTCCAACAATGAAATCAATAAAAATGTCAAAACTAATTCGAGTATTAAAACAGAAATTGTTCGAACAAACATTTGTATGGGACATAGCCAAATTATTCCAACAATTCCATTACCAATAGAATCCTTGTGCTGATACATCACGCAAGAGGTCAAAAATTATTCCACAACACAAATTGTACGATACAACCAAAACTTTTGTTCCAACAAATGATTTAATCATACCATAAATCCGTGATTCTATATAGAATGGAATGCAAAACGGATTGGATTTAATCTAAATGTAGCGGACATAGCTCTATATATTTCCCAGATTCTATACAAATATTTATATTACCCTCTATATAGCATTGAGAGATCTACATCCCCACTCATATATTCAAACTGTTTGATTAGTCTTTAAAAGGGGGTCACACGTTGACAAGAATTGTGGAGGGTGGTTGAAGTAGTTGTATAGTTAAGAGATGTGTGGGCGTTTCGAATGCGCCAACATCGAAGAATTGTTCTATATTAGCTCGGGACATCATGAATCGGCTTGTCTGGTTTGCATGGAAACGGCCTAGGGGAGAATTAACTTTGGGGTCGTGGCAAAAGGTCACGAATCGTTGCCCCGTTGATGTTAACACTATGAATACACTCACATTTATACATACACATATTTATAACCACATTTATACACATACTAATATTGTTAAAAACAGTTTATGTGAAATGAAACTTGTACAAGGCAATGTCTACATAACCTCTACACAGTTTGTATACCTGTGTGATATTCGATGTATAACTTTTGTAATCTGCACTATGACACACAACTTTCTCGGACATATTCTAACACTGATGGAATTATTGGTGAGTGGAGGTAGGATGGAACTAGGAAAAATGAAGAGAACAAGTGAAAATGGTGAAAGCTTTTAATGTGATTACTTGTTTGAATATTTAAGTGATGATAAAATTGATTTGATCTTCACTTAATCTGTCTTTATTGTTGGCAAACACTTGAGCTTACAGTTGAGTATCTTGGCCTCGGGAGTTTTGGCTCGTGGTTGATGTTGGTCATGATAATACAGTACTTAAGTAGAATGTGTAGAACTACAAAGTTCAGACGATTTGATAACACGTGGTATGTGAATTTGGAATTTACGTTTGGATTGAAGTATATGGATGGATTAGTATTGGGATAATTATCTGTGTTTGTATATTAGATTGTGGTTTGATGTATTTTCAGGTGGATTGGCAGAGTATTTTATTAGATGATGAAAGATAAAGTTGTAATTAACTAGGGGATGAAATAGTTGAAATTTAGTGGATGTTTGTTCAGACGTTTGAGAGTAAAAATAATTGGGAAATTTCGTTTTGACGATTTCTGGGATTTCTAATGATATTTTAGGTTAGGTTGTGATTTTATGCAAAGCAGTTTTGATGTTGTTCAAGAGATCAAAGGAGTTTCACCAGTATTTTTGGTGCTTTTGGAATAATTTATGGATGTGAATTAATATGTCTGATGTGAAAATTTCGAGGCTGATTCATAGACAATTTATGAAGTCAAGAAATTTAATTGTCATTGGATTTCAGTGATGATAAATTTACAAATTTTCATGTAAAACAACAGTCAAAGTTTGTTTGGTACTCTATGACATTTGTGGGAATTTTTTCAGTGAAAAAATTACTCTTTCTCTGAATATTCAAATGAATTGTCTCCATTCTGGTCTATCCATGTCGAGTACTAAACTCATTTGCATATAGAGAAAAAAATTTCAATAGAAAAAAAGAATCACGAACAAATTTTCGATATTGCCTAGTTAGCTGCCAATAAATATAAATGTCTGTGTGTTTGTTTATCAGTACGTTTCCATATATATATATAGATATATATTTCACTATTGACTATTTGGTCCAAGAGGAATTCAACTCACAGGCGTGATCTATTTTCTTTTTAGAGCACAACCAATCGATAGTTACACGAGCAACAGCACAACGGTGCGACGTCGTGTTCAGAACCAACCAAGCAACGATTGGTGATTATCCATACCCATACATATCGACACATGTGCCTGTAAGCACAGCTTTTTATGGACACATAACACCCTTACACCAACCTCCGTATATCTTTTTTGTCCCCATTATTCAGCTCTCATATCAGGAAGACACGTGAACTTTCCAACAGAATGGAAAAAAGTGTGAAGGTGATAGAAAAGAAAAAAAAATGCGAGATGAAGCAAAAAAATAACCAGGACAATCTGAAATGTCCAGTTGAAAGTGAAAGAGAAAGAGATTCATCCACCGAGAACGTTGAATAACAGAAAAAAAGAAGTCAAATAGAGTTTGGGTATTGTGATAAAAAGGAAAAAAAAAGGACAAAATTGGAATCTCGACTGAAGTGGATAGACCAAGAGACTAAGTGTGAAAAGGACGAAGTTCTCTTCACATGCCATGTTAAAATACACGAAAAAGAAAATTTTTTTTTTCTCTACGTTACACCAACACTGGAGAAGTAATTCGAATGATCGCATTTCTGGCTTCTCGCCAGTGAAAATGTTGCAGGTTAAAAATAAACAACGATTGCGAATATAACCAGCAGTGAGGAAGAGGGTTATGCCGGAGGTGAGTGAGATAGCGTTGAAAAAGCGGTGGACGAAAAAAAAAAGAGTAGTAGAAATGTAGGAAAATAGTGTAGCACGTCAGAAAGTGGATAAGGTGAAGGTAGGTTACGTCAGTGAAGGTGGTTGTGCTGAAGTGAGTGTGAAAATCCTTTTAAAGATTCGATCAAGGGTGAGAAACGAGGCGCAAGGGTTAAACGACTCACGATAGAGTGCGCTAAAGTACCATTAAATGTCTTAGGATCCCTTTTGTACTAACCAACCATGTCCGAAAGCACCTTATATTTATTTCATCAATGCAGACATTTTAGTGCTTTACGTAGGAAAATATTGGCGATGCACGAAGTTAAATGCAAGTCCGATAATTGGATTTAGGAACAGCCCTTCATTACAAGCTCTGGTAAATCCTAGAGTGA
Organism: Meteorus sp. PSUC_FEM 10030008; assembly: GCA_018881525.1. Classification (NCBI taxonomy): domain Eukaryota; kingdom Metazoa; phylum Arthropoda; class Insecta; order Hymenoptera; family Braconidae; genus Meteorus; species Meteorus sp. PSUC_FEM 10030008. Next base: position 48,476 of record JABMBR010004351.1, read on the forward strand.
TTATATTAAACTGATGATTCATGTGAACTTTCAGTATGACTATACCGATCAATTCTGACTTTCAACGTAAAATTAATTTATCATTTCATGGCGAGAGCTGAATGGACGGTGCATTCGTTATTGAACGTATCGAATATGCATATATATCCCATCTATACATCAGCATTTTATCCACACATATATCTATATTTGATATTAAATTCAATTGGGAAAAGTTTTATTATTGTGAACACAGCAAACTCATTGTGAATTATTCAATTGATGATATTAAATTTCATGTTTTGTGTTCATGTGATCAATAATTCAAAGTAAAATTTCATCAGTGAAATAACAAAGCCAATTTTGAAATATAATTGATACATTTGTAATACATTTTTGCATTTACGAATTTGTTTTTGGTTCTCTACATATCAATGAGAAGGCTATGATGAATAATCAAATGCACATCTGACTATTTTCATTAAAATGTAACTACAATATCACGGCACAAGTGCTGATAATCTTCACGTGAATATTAAACTACAACCACAAGTGCCACAACCACACTGTCTATGTACATAATATCCACATGTATTAGATATACATTCTCATATTGCCACACTCAAAGAGTAGTTTGTATATGGTAAAAAAAGTCCATAGCCTTTCTTATACCATAAAACATACAGTAGTTAATGAGTACAAGTTATGTTTGCATAATCCAACATTACAGCCACCTTCATCATCACTGTTGGAATAATTTGAAGCTACGAAATATGAAATGCTTTCACTGAATAGTTGGACGAAATGCCCTCTGGAATTCGCTTAACTTATTACTCACATTCATGAGTTCTCGACCAAATGAAATAGCTAAAGTTATGTTCACATGTATTTTACATATCTTAACCTTTCATGATTTGAGTGTGTGTGTATGATGTACGTGACCTAACCTCTATTCAATTGTTTGATGATTTGATGGAGCTTTTCTCACTATTGAGCATCAAATAGGTTAGAATCAATCAGAAGCAATTGGAGCGGTGTTAAATGGGAACGGTTTGAGATGGTGAGAGAGGTATGAGGATGGAAGCAAAAGAGCAAGTCATCGTTTGTGTGAGTATGTTTAGAAGACAGGGAGGAATTTGACGTGGCTAATGGGTAGCTAAACAGTTTCGGATGGCTTGGTATGTTGCATGGAGATATATACATTTGTGTTTATGCATTCGTTGTGAACGTTGATACGGTGGAGACTTGGTTCATTGTCTGTTTATGTATGATTTCAGATGTTTACCATGTAATGTATGGTGTAAATAAGTTGGATGGAACACATGTTGAGGAATTACACTGCAGCACATATTGATGGTTCGATATCAAATGATAACATGGAGACCAAGTTCTATTTCCGAATCATTTCTGTCATGGATTCGTAGTGTGTTTGGTTAGAAGAGCTTCACTGATTAGTTCGAGCTCTTTTTTTAGGACGATGTTTATAATTTTCGTGAGAAGGAACATTGCGATGTTTATGCTAGGGTAGAGGTGTATTGTGAAATGATTTTGGATGTTGGGAAGATTAAATTTGTTGGGAGAGAATTATGGAGGTATATGAGCTGTTTTGATTAAGTTCACTTGGGGTGAATTGGGAATGTTGGGTAGTTCGTAGGTGAATTAGAGGAATAAATCATGGTGAACAAAGAGAAATGTTTTGGTAGTTATAATTTGATGGTAATTGACGACTCTTCATACCATTTGATATTTTCATCGTTGTTTTATCTGTTGATTTGTTGATGATAGTCGAGTGTATGATGTATTTATAGGAGTTACGATTTATTGGGGAATTATACAGAATTGTTGAATATTTATAACTCTGTTTCCAGACAAATATTCGTTAAGCCTTTTCATTGTTGGATACCTGACTTTGAAATTGTTCCGAAAAAGTGTATAATGGTTTTCATCGTAAATTCCGACTGTATAAACCATAGAAATATGGAGCTTAAAATCTGACAGCTGCTCTCATCCAAATGCAAAAATATATGAGAATGCTTTTTTTCAATTTAACATTTTTTCTAAAAACTGTCATTCACGTGCCGTTCTCTCACTTCTTGTTATGAGAAAAAAAACCCTTTATGATATATTGTACGGAAAAATTTAATTTTTTATCGTCTCTGTTGAAAAAAAAAACACATCAAATTCTTTTTTTATCTCCACGTTTATGATTTATCGCCTTGTCATTTTTATTTTCAGAACAGTTTAAAAGTAGAATCATCAAACCACCAGAAACAGTAATGGACTACTTAGAGAGAAAAGGCGATGTAAATTCGTGAATTCTGATAACACGATTACGAAATTAAGGTCACTATTTATTATCTCTTACAGTCTTATCTTTATTGCATCGACAGAAGAATAAATCTAAAAATATCATCTTAATCTCTTGATGTATCAGTACATTATTAATATAAAAAAAGAATGTTTCTTTGACTAATTGAATCGAGTCCTCTCTATTCAATCAACGAAATCAATCCCCCACATGATTACAATTACTTAAAATCATTGAATTTCTATCCATGAGAATTTATTCGATTCTGACAACAAATGTACCCTTTTAACATCTGCATGATTCATAAACACATTTCTCATTGCCGTTTGTATTTTCAACTGATGCTGTACCATAAATATTTATTTATTTATAGAGAACACGTGAGTGCTTTCATAAGAGAATATGATATACAAATACGTGGAGATGGAAAAATGAAAGAAAAATCCCACAGCGATTCACATTTGTAAATATTTAGGTAAGGGGTAAAATCGAATTCATCTTGTTTGACTTATTTTTCTTTTTCTCACAACTGATTTGAATTAATCATGGGATTCTAAGTCTGTGTATGGACAGATGTGGGTATGTGGGTTAGATTAATCTATTTCCTCAGGAAATAAAATGGACATATTTTCCTGTAGTCCGATATACCCTTATGTATAAACACATATACATTTATTTAATATTGATGTATATACCTGAGTGTAGGTCATCCAACAGCAAGGCTCCACTTGGTTCGAATCTAAACCCCAAAAGTCCAACTCCTCCTCAAATAGTGGTCCGCATACGTCAGTCGGATAATGAAGTTTTCCAGTGCGATAATAATTCAATACTTGTGCAAAGACACCCGGATGACGATCAAAAAAATATTCATTCAAAAGTGGATCATAATTTGCTAATGCTTCAGTTAATCGTGATAATCGCGTTGCTGGAATTTTTTTCAACGTTGCTTTGTACGTCTCATGTCTTATTCCACCGACATTGAGTATGACGCGGTTTTCCGCGTCCATATTTATCACATTCATGATTTAAAATCACCTCATGATACTCCACTGCTGTCTTGTCGCATTTCGATGTATCGTTCTCCACTTTTCCCTCTTTTATATCTCGCCTTTTTTTCTTCCTTTTCTTTGAGTTATTGCTCACCTGAAGGAGCTGTTTCACGGCTCTCTGCTACCGCTGGCAATAACTTGCTGCTGCTGTTCCACACCGCGTCACCTGCGATCAACATTGTGTTAAATATGACGAATGGGAATTTTTTGTTTATTCTGTTTTTCTTTTCCCTCGTTGTGGAAATGTTCACGTTATCATATCTTGTATATAATAAATCTTTTTCTCATTTTGTTTTTTTTTTTTCGCAGCTCCATGTGCGCGTTCGGTTTTATGAATATTTCACCGCACTTTTGCTGGGATTATTATTGACTGAAATTCATCCGCATAATGTGATTCACTATCAATTAATTGGGACGAGATGGAATGAAAATTAATGAATATTGATATAATTAATGTATCAATTTTCCTCATTATTATCATCATCAATTCTTCAATAAATCCTGTTAAGTAGTGGTTTATTACGTCCATTATTAATCTATTTATATTTTCCTGATTTTTTAAATGAAATTAATGGAATCATATTGAATGATGAATAAATATAGTGAGAGAAAGGGGTCAATAGAATAGAAGACAAACCGTATTACACATAATAAATAAAATTTCTTGTGGTAGACGGGATCAATTGTCCTCATTTTCTCTCTATCCATAGAATTCAAATTTTCCTCTCATCTTGAAAATCAAGAAAATGTTTGGGATGGGTGGAACTACGCAAAGAGAATGCAAAAAAAAAAAGCTTCGCGACCGCGACCCTTGCACTAAGAAACTCACCGGCGCTTTTTATTCTCTCTCAATGTGAAGCCGCCACCCCATCATTCCGAATCCCCTCGACATTTTCTCCCTTCACCTCTTTCCATGCTTCCTTTTCTATTATTCACCACACCATGTTCATCTACAATTCGACTTGAATTTCGATCTTCAAACTATCGTCTTGCTTGACTTGACTCTTTTCTTAAAACTTTTCTTTTACTCTGAGTGATCTACTCACCAATATTCACCATTCACTAACATTCATCCATGAATTTTATCTTCGCGTTTCATGGCCTTAATTCGAATAAATTGAGCACGATAACAATGAGGAATACGAATGAAAATGTGTGTGTGTGTGAGTGTTTTTTTTTCACATTTTCCTTCTACCGATATGGTAAGAAAATAAAACGTAACGACGTAGGTTTTACTATGGAATAAGACGAAGTAGAAGAAGATTAATAAAAGCAAAATACGAATTTTTATAGAGTTGAATGTGACTTGAATATTTCTCGATGGATTATTATTCGTACTTTTATATTCGAATCTTTTCTTGTTAAACTGGTAAAAATGACTTGTTAAAACACTGCATTTGTAATTCTGTACATTCGTATTGGAAATATTTTTACATCCTCAATTTCCCTATAGCATTCAACGACACATACACGTAAAAACGTATGTGCATTGCAATCTCTGTTTTTTCTACCCCTCTTTATTGCAATGTCTTCCCCGTGCACTCGTTCTCCCCTTACATATTCTCTTCCTTTCATGTGACATCACATCTCTTAAATTACTCAGTTCACCAGAGCGGAATGAGAGAAGAAAAAAAGAAAACGGTAGGAATAAAAACAAAAAAGAAAATGAAGGAAATAGAAAAATCCTTTCAAACAATGGAAAATACGCTTGTGAAATAAATTTTCATGCCGGTGGAATAAATAAAGTACGATACAAATGGCAAATAAAAAAAAATAAACAAAATGAGTGTGCGATGCAGGAATAAATTATGATGCACAGACACAGCAAATGGATTGGATGATCAATCAACATTTCGTTGTATAACATGGCGATTAATTAATTTTCTTTGCAATATATCGTGTGTAAAAACATTCACAGATGACAAGTATTGAAAAAAAAAATAATGCAAAGGTTCAATCCCAATATAGATTGAATTTTTTTTTTCTCTGTAGACAATAGAGAAATTCAACAAAATGTTCTCAAATTTCGCGCTTGAATTCAACGATATTCGCACGATATTTTCGGTATCCCCCGTGGCGTGACACGTGTGTCCTAAATCAAAACGTCGACTGAGTGTTGTACTTACGTGACAGAATGAAAAAATAACACCAAACATATCACGAAGGCGGCGAAATAATCACGATAAAATCGAATATCACAAAAGCAACGAACTCAAACAAACAAATAATCTAAAAATGTGATTTTAAAGTGGAAACAAAGCGACGAAAATAAAAAAAATGTAACAAATTTCAAAGACAACGTTAAAAAAAAAAGTTTACGGTGAATGCGGTACAGAAAATGCGATTAAATTTGTGGGTTTCACGAACACAACAACGTCGATCGAAATGCTGTCGCTTTGGCGGCGTGACGTCACGCACATACGACATAAAACACGACATAGTAGAGTGAGTTTAACAGCATAACCGCGAGCAGGCGAATGAGAGAGACGACGAGAGAGCAAGATAACTGTAGGGAGGTGGTTAGGGGTGGAAAACCGAGTGCTAGAAGAGAACACAGGAGTCGTGCAGCGCGTTGAGAGTTGAGTCGAGGCAGTCCCGTGAGAATCGATAGTCTGCGTGCACGCACGCGAGAAAAACTTTAACCGATAATACTCCCTGACCGCCTTTGTGTTACAAACAGCGACAGAAAAAGCTCATATAAACATACACACACACATATATATGAAAATATTTATGTGAAACCATTTACCGCAATATCATTTGATCATCCCCCATTTTTTTTTCTCTTTTTTATTCCCAATCGGGCAAAATGGAAAGCAGAAAAAATAGCAATAAAGAGAGGTAATAAACCGGGGGTTGTTTGTAGATGTATTAATGCAGCAATGATGAGTACTTCCATGTCACATACAAAGTGTGTGCGATAAAATAATATGAAATTATTTATTGGAATTAGGATGTGAAATTGAGTGAAAATGAAACGAATGTATTTGAAATCGATGACTCGGCAAGTCGAGACGGCGCGGTGTCATGTGGACCGGAGACAAAGGAAAGTCTCAAGTTTATATGTAATATCAGAAATAAAGATGAGAAAAAAGGAGAGGAGTGTGAGAAATATTGGGGGACGAGAAAAAAAAAATTAGCTGTGATATACAAAAACCTTCCACCACAACGAATGAACCCCAATGAGAATAAAATTCGCATACGCCTAACAGGAAATGAATTTGCTATCACCGAACAACAAAAAGAGAAAATAAGAGAAACATTACGAGATAAAATATAAAGAAGTGTAATACGTTTTTTTTTTTTCCTTAATATTAGAGAAAAATGGGAAACTGTAGGAAAGAGGGACAAGAACCCACCCTGAAGTCCTCTCTCATGTCTCAGTGATACTCCAGGATATCTCAAGTGAGAGCTCAGTGTTGTGTTCCATGTATATAACTTGCGCGTGTCTCATTTACTTTACGTCTCTTCTGGCTGTGTATTTTTTTATTTTTTTTTTTTATATTCGTCTTCTCTCCTTATTTCTGTTTTTCTATTTTTTTTTTTCCTTTTTTTTTTTCCAATGCTAATTATGATAATTTTCTATGATTGAATGTTAATTCAGGTACACGCACACCGAGGCTCATGTTCATAACTTTCTCCAACACACTACATTCATCACAATCACAATAGTTTGATGAGTTAAAAAAATTAATAAAAATAGAAAAACAAAAAAATTGTTGTAACAATCAAGATAGAATATATAAACAACTGGTTTGATAACACGTTTCTGCTTTTAATTTTATCAACATTTAATTAATGTCATTTTACACCAGACGTGACATTTTTTTTTCACACTGTCATTTTGTTTTATAAATTATTTAATTATTTATATGATTCATCAATTGATTCATTTTTTCTCTTATTTCTTTTCAATTCACACATTGAAGTGAATTTACACGGCAGTGATGAATAAAATACAAATTTATGTGCAGTTTGTTGACAATTATAGATAAATTCGTTGAGTATAACAGTTGAATACACGAATGAATAGAGGGCGTTACGCGTTTTTAATTGTGTTAATTTCAGTATTTTTAATTTAATTTTTTTTTTAACGTCAAGTCGCGTCCGTTGCGACGACAATAAGTAATGTAAGTGAGTGATGGTACACCGGGGTCTCCGGTTGAGCGCAGACTGAACTGACCCCGACTGGAAGTGGCGCCACAGGAGGGTATGAAGCAGAATTAGAGTGGGAGAATGGGGGAAGCAGTGCAAAGAGAGTGTGTGAGTGAGAGGGTATGATAGTGAAATAAAAAAAAATAGAAAGAAGAGGACTACCAGTAGTGAAAGAGACGGGTTGGTGAGGTGCGAGGGTAGTGAAACAAGGGAATAGTTTGCCGTCGCACGTAGGGGATGAAAACGTTGGCGCGCAGGCGTTCCAACCTTTCTCTTTGCGCTCTCGTCGATGTTTGACGTCGACGACAACGTCGTCGTCGTTGGCGGCGCGTCCGTGCGGTTAGATGTCGAATACTGGACACTGATTTGCATTCCAACAATGTTATGTACACCACTAGCGAGTTCCCACTGTCTGACCAAAGAGTCAATTCATCTCCTTTCCATATTCATACATGGAACATGTCGCTATAAAATCAGCACAATTCACCATTGCAACACTATTTTTTTCTCGTAATGTCATAACCTTTTTGCTACATTCTCGCAATAACGATGTTATGACATTTTATGACAACACCATTGTCATAATACTCCCATAAAAATAATAAATGTTGAGCACATTCTGCTAAAATCATTATCACATCAAGTACTTATGCTATTGAAATTAATTCTGAACAATTCACATTTCCATCGTGAAAGTTAGAAAATTAATTGCGATATTTTTTTCTCACAATGTTATACGAATATATATATATATATAGTCTCATGGAGATTAGTAAAGTTCTTGTTTTTGAGGTAGGGACTTGGTAATAGGTAAAATTGCCCACTATCCTTTCTTCCCCTGCTCTTTTTTATTCCACCTGGACGCTATTATTCATGTTTTTTTTTTTTTTTTTTTCGTTCGTAGTTTGCGACGTAATGTCAACCCCAGAAACTTCTTCGACACATATAAATTTGGCGAAATTGCCATAAAACCAACCCTATAACTTCTCGTTCATGTGTAGTTAGTGATGAAAAAAGACAGTGGGTAAGGAAGAAAAAAAGGGTTGTCACATTGAATTAGGATGGAGGGAAAAAAACAAATAATTTATTTGATTTAGAATAAATCTGAGTGGAATAATTTTCCATGATGTAATAAATTAAAGAGATTTCCTGTTAAGTGATGGAGAAATTTGTTAAGTGAATGCAGATTGCGTATGGTGTAGAGGTATAGAAGGGATAATGGAAGATTGTGTATCACCTAAATGATGTTTATAGGTTATCCAAGCGCACCCCTAACACCACAGCTATTGATGCGTACACGCGTTTGTCACGTTATCATATCAGATGTTTAACGATCTGTCTATATAGATATAGACATTGTCATTGTGCGTGTACTGTTGCAGTTATCTCTTGTCATCAAACGCGCAGGGTTGCGGTAAAACAAATGAGAGGGTGGGGAAAGAAGGATGAGTTGAGAAACTGATGGTTTGGAATGAGGGGGGGTTGGTTGAAAGAAGAAGGCTTAGTGGCCCGTCAGTTCAGAGGTCACCTCATTCATTGAATGGATTGGCAACGTTTCTTCATCTACCCATTCATTCACTGAACATCTTTTGGGGCAAAATGAAACCCTGGATTAAATTAGATTGAATAGTCGAAGTATAGGGGGTATATATGAAGTAAATAAAGGAAAATGATAGGATAGAAAGTGCGCGGAAAGGAGATGAGTGAACGTAGCGAAGTGAAAAGTAGCGGACGATGAATGCCACATGATGAGAAGAGGAATAGAAAAAAAAAGTATTCAACCTAAAAGAAGTGAACTGAACAATGGGGAAATGGGAGATTTCACTGTCAGTGAAATTCGCAGGAAAATCTGAGTAAAAGATTTTTACACTAACCTAACTTTTATATTTTCACATGTATTGATACATATTTGTGTGAGGTTATGTTTGTTGAAAGTATTTCCCCCACAGACGATAAAAATATCTGGGGATGCTGTAGTCCTTTCTGAGTAATAATCAACAACAGATGCCTTCCCTCTATCCTGAATTTCATATTTTCAATTCAAACAAATATAAAATCAAACAAAAATAGAAGAAATAAAAGCAATTATAGTTCCATTGTGCAAACAACAATGCCACTGCAATATCAACTTTTTTCTTATTCATACATATATTGTTACATTTACTTTTTCTATTTTTATTCTTATTTTTCTTTCTGACCAAGTTGTATTCTGTACGAAAAAAAAAAGTAATAAAGAATGGAAAAGTGGAGTGAGAATTTTTTTTTTCCAGTGTGTTCACCAATGAACGACTACATCGTTGACTTTTCATCAGAGTGATGAATAGTCCTTTCCCTTTGCTTCGCCACCGTCACCGCACATCTTTCGCTAAGAGTATACTTACTTGTATATAAAGTACCATACTTGGACTCATATGTCCAAAGAGTTATACGAATAGCTTTTCTCATCAAAGCTAACACTAAAAATCATTCACTGTCTAATTGACAGCAGTGTTAGCACATTCTCTGAAAGTGGTGATACTATTGTCAATGGATTGTCTGGAATTTTTTCTTTCTGGTATGACAGACTATACATCATTGAACAATTAACTGCCAACGTTTGCATATGTCAAGGTTTGCATGGACCCTGGTGAAATATTTAGAGATCATTTGGTGACTCAGGTGTCTCACGGAAATCCTCACACCTGTCACCCACAAGGTTCCATTATAAACGGCTTCCTTCTATACTGCTATACATAAATGTATATGTACATACATGTATATACAATTCTGCTCATGATTTACGAGAAGTCGTCTCTTGTATCCATGTAAATTGGCTGTAGTTGATAAGCCAGCTGAGAACATGAAATACAATGTAATGTATGTATATATTGCTTCATACAAAACTTGTGGCAACTCGTCTGTTATGGAAGAAGTACAGGGGTGGACGAGAAAAAGCACAGGGTGGCCCAATAAGACGCACAGCGTCTATAACAGTATGTTCTCAGTGGTACAACTGAATGGAGATAGCAATGAAAAAAAAAAGGCGTATGCCATTCTATAATGCTCAACCCTCGTGTTTCCTTGTTCACCCTATTTGGTTAGAAAAAAAAAATAACCCAATACCCTCATACTAAAACGGAACTCTTCAAGGCTGAAGAGCCATCCTGAAACGTGATTTGGATTCCAACTGAGCCAACCCAACATCACCGCCATCAGTTTAATCTTCACAATCCTCGATATGTTTTCAGCCTACTGACGGCTGGCAGTTAGTATTGAGAGTATTTCGGAGGGTGAGAATTACTTTGATTTTGTTTTCCACTCACGCTTTTTCCAAACAATAAGCAACGACCATTAACTTATTTGGTTTTTTATGTTTAGTGTAGTCAGACATAAATCTTGAGTCAACTAATATTCTTAGACCTTGCTGAATACTATTTTGTTGGTGTGTCTTTTCTTGAGGATGTTGATCTTCATGACAAATACGAGAGTGGGATGTTATTTCCTAATATCTTCTTTGTCAGTGTCAGATAAGACATGAGGACAATATTTGGGGGAAGTGTAAGAGTATGACAGCAGAGCACAAGTTGTTGATACAATTTGTACTGTTTGCAGACTACGTTCTGATGTCCTAACAGAAAAAATTTCAACAATAGATATTGGTCAGTGACACTGTTGAGTAATAACTTGGTGAGCTTTCAAGTGGGATTTAGACATCCTACTACTGAATTCTCCACGTGCAATGTGAAGTCCATGGATGTTGAAAGTGCCAATCGAGTGGGCTCTCCAGGTTACTATAGTTTCTCTTTAGATGGGGATCCGCTTTGGTGAGAATCAACTTGATAGAAGTGCAATGATTGAAGTGGATGACTACTTATTTCAGTAAATATTGTCTGAGAACACATCTTCAGATTTTCATCATTATTTCATAACGAATATAAGATCTGAGAGCGAATGCGGTGGAGTATGAAAGTGGCAATGACGGTATGAAATAAATCTTTCTACGATGCAATTTGGTAATTTATGTGCTCTCTCTTAAAAGTTGCATTTGCAGCGGAAATACTTTAATGATTTGACGCTGGTAGTATTTCTAAATAACTTCCTCATACTCATACTCTTCTTTTGATATGCGTTGCTCAGTGAGTTCTGTCTCTCGCGTTTGCTCAATCCTTTGAGTGTACAAAGTATGAGCACTCGGAGTTGGACGTTTTCATAACGAAATGAGATGTTATGATCAGCGCACGCGGGTATCCCGGTCGATGAACGACGCGTGCGCTTTCGTGCGAAAGCATCATTCGGTTAGCCGATGAGCGGGAGAGAGTACAAGCCACGCGCATCGTTATATTGCAGTTGTGCAATTTTTTTCTTCTCTTCTTCTTCTTCTTCGTACTTATTGTATGAGAAAACTTGGGAATAAATTCGATGAATAAATTACAGTAGCACAGTGGAGAAGATGGAATTGAATTACTTATTTTGATATGAAACCAAAATCATTTTGTGTCTTTTTAGTTTCACTTAATTTTGTATTGTTAGTGCCTTTGTTGGTTTGCAAGTAACCGGGCACGTTATTTGTTCTCCGGAGGGAGACTCGAATAAGAATAGGGGATGAAAGAATAAAGAACGAATAAGGAATGGGGGAGGGAAATGGATATCGGTTTGCAAACGTCTGTGGGATCTTTTATCCTCTCAACTGACGCGAGGGTGACTGTCACCGGTTCTTTGTTCAGCTTTGGGCATGAGAAGACAGTGGGAAGGACCGGGGTGTTGAGTGAGGAATTTCTACGGTTAGGTTTGTTGGTGGTGAAGATAGAAGATGCTTCGGAACTTGTCAGTCACTTTCTTTTTTCATTCTTTTAGTCTATCCCAGTCTCACTTTACTGCAAAATGTCTTCAAGAAGCAATTGAATCTCCCTGTTCCTTCGCCCTTTTTCTCTCGCTAACCATTCATTTCTTCTATCACATTTTTCCTCACCGTCTTTCACCGTGATAACATAAAGACACATCACTTGTCGTGCGCCCTGATAAAGACGTTTGGGATATCGTTTGAATTTTTTATATTCACTATCAACATTTGGTGTAATTTTGACTTTTTATCAATGCATCATTACACATTATTAGTCTTAAACCCCAACCCTTATATCTCTTTTTCATTCTGTCTGATATTTTTATCAAGATTATAATTATCATCAGCTCCTCTGTGAACTCTTTCTTCATCCTCTTTCGATTGTCCTTCCACTTCTCGCTTCGTCAATGTATGAATTGTGCTGATGCACTGAAAGAGATTTAATGCAACTCGAAGATCAAAAAGAAAAGTTCTCATTCAACGTTCCACATTGTGTCTTCAGCTTAAATGATTAATGTAAGTTAAAGTATATACCTGATCGATATCGTCGACATCCACGTCAGCCGATCGTGGCATAGACGCCGCCACCGCCATCGATTTCGGTGGTAAACTTTTCACAAGAAGTTGACTCGACATCTCAATATAGTCGTTCAATATTTTAATTTGTTGACTTCGACGCGGCACCTCCGCCGGCAAAATTTTGCGTCGCTCTTTCGGTAATTTATTCCGAGCTTGACTGTGACTATAGAACATGGAGAAATTACTGACAATAACTGGCACTGGTAGTGCAATTGTCAGAACGCCAGCTAAAGCACATAGGCCACCAATGAACATTCCAGGAAATGTTTTTGGTGCCATATCACCGTAGCCAACAGTTGTCATAGTAACCAAAGCCCACCATAATCCCTTAGGAATACTATCAAAGTCGTTTTCAGGATTTTCCTAGCGGTGAAAATTGCCAATAATAAAAGGAAATGAGTGCGTTATAAAAGAGCAAATACTACATTATACACAAGTCGGGAATTACCTGAAGACGTTCAGCGTAGAAAATTAAACTAGCAAATACGACAATTCCAAGAACTAAGAAGAAAACAAGCAGACCAAGCTCCTTGGCTGATGCTTTAAATGTGTGGATAAGTATTCTCAGACCTGGCGAATGATTTGTCAACTTGAACAATCTAAGAACACGGACAATTGAGAACACCTCAAGATAGACATTTGATTTGGTCATAGACAACTCAGTATAGAAACTCAATGCTGCCGCCATATCGATCATGTTTACCGGGGATGTAGCAAGTTGCTTCAGGCTAGGGCTGACCTGTAAAACGCCATTCGTGTTGTTCGTTTTACAACAAAATTGCACGAGTTCATGTAGACCTAACGCAAACACATACAGTATAACTGAGAGAGAAGTCATGCAGATAGAGAAGTAATGGGTCAGAGAGCATCTTGGCAAAACTCCAATAATAAACCATGAAGGTGCCAAGAACATGTTGAAGTAGTCAAACTAATTCGGAGAGAAATAAAAAACATAAAAAAATATGTCGGTATAAATGCTAAATTACTTACCAAGCACCGGGTGATTATTTCCAGAGTAAACCAAGCATTGCAGACGTGTTCAATGTAGTAAAATAATCCAAGTTGTCGTTCTTGATCACCAGTTCCCAGTTCAATTCTAGATTTTACACCGCGATTGGTCTTCAAGCAAAAGGAAAGGACAGAGAGACAGATGAAAATAATCGATAGGACAGCAATACATTTAGCTGTAACTGATGAATAAGGTTTATCGATGAAGGCCCATATCTTTGGCTTTATCGTCTGCCACTTGGTCAATTTTCCATGATTGTAATCCTTTTCGTATCCAAATAAACGAGCAACATCCTGATCACAAAGTTTCATTTCACTCACATCTAAACTATCGAGAATCGCCAGTGTTGCTTTTGTGTCACGGTAGGTGCTGTAAGTACTCCAACAGCATGGCTCCACCTGGATATAATCATTGTGCTGCTGTACATTATCCCAGTATACGCGTTTGTCATATTGTGTGTGGTCATATGGAATGTGGCAATATTGTCTGACAACAGCTCCATAGAAGCAAGCGAATAGCTTGGATGGCATAAGGTTAGTTTTTTAATATCACGTTATTGCCATATGACTTTATTATCCCATAAAAAATAGGATGACAAGATAAAACTAATGTAACAGACAGTTAAATTAGAGAGGTTATGTTTCATATGATACGATAGTGTTCCGAATTTCGCTTGCTGTGATATATTTTCCAGTGATATCGAATCGCAGTGATGATTGTTGAGGTGACACCAAGCAGTATATGCAGCAATGGAACTTTCATGTCCGCATATCCAAGTGTGAGCCAACGTCACAGTGATAAACGTTGTCATATAACGAGTCGAGATAGGGAAAGTGAAGAAGGTGTTTGAGAGTGTAGAAGTCGAGAGGGAGAGATATGGAAAAGAGATGAAATGAAACGACCAAGAGGCAGGATAGAGTTTACTGTTGAAGTATCGCACGGGGTTTACCGAAGGTGAAAGAAGGAGAATAAAGAGCTAACTTCACGTGTATATACAGATATATCTATATGTGACTAGACGTTGGTTTAAAATACATTCGTGGAACGATGAGAGGCGTTTGTATGAGGCCGTTAAGGCGCAAACGTCCGGAAACTTTACGATACCGAGCGCAACGGACATACAGCAGAGTATTATGGTATTATGTGTGCGCCAAGCAACATCAGCAAAGGCAACAGTGGCGGTAGCAGCAGTAGCAGCGTATCCCGATCGAAATAGAACTCAGTGTTTATTAAATATTCCATCTTCAACTTTATCAACGTGGAAAAAAGAAAAATGAAGAGAAATAAATGAATGAATAAATAAATAAAATGGGGGTCAATTACTTCAACCTTTCTTTATTTATCCATCGCTTTATCCGATGTCAATAGGGATTCCATTTATTTAATTTTATATTCCTTTGATGGAGAATGAATAGGTAATGTTCATTAAATTCTCTACTCTGTGTATTTTTTGAGTATACGGAAATACCTTTCTGAACTTCGTCTCTTTCTTCTCACCCTTCTGTTCCTCTTATCCACTCACGAATGATTTCGCTTGGTTATATAAATCGTAAAGAACTGATGGATGGCAAAGGGAGTTTTGTATCAGGTTAAAATTATCGGCTTGGTGTTATTTAATCACCTTTTCACTCTCCATGGCTACTTCCTTTCCATACCAACTCGCTGATGCAGCCTGCTATAAACCACCCATTTCTTCGTCTCTAACGTCACTTTAGTCAAGTACACCCCCTCAAACGAACCTGATTGGAGTCGAGACCCCAGAACTCGAGCTCTTCTTCGAACAGCGGACCGCAAACGTCACTCGGATAATGAAGCTTTCCCGTGCGATAGTAATTAAGGACTTGTGCAAAGACGCCCGGATGCCTGTCGAAGAAATACTCATTGAGAATTGGATCGTAATTTACGAGTGATTGAGTTAATCGTGACAGACGGGTGGCGGGAATTTTTTTCAATGTTGATTTGTATGTTTCGTGTCTAATACCACCAACATTCAAAATTATTCGATTATTTGATTCCATTATTTACGGTCTTATTGTTTTTGTTTTTTTATTGATAGATGCCTTGATTTATTTTCATTGTCATTGGATTAATTTTTATTGCACTGTTTTATTGTTATTGCTTATTACTAAATTTTTTCACAATGAATATTAAAAATGGAATGGTGTACTTGCACGGAAACATGTCGAACTGAAATATCTCTTTCTCTTTTGTCGTATTTCAAGTCTACTCTTTTTCAATGTTCTATAAATTCGCCGGTTTATTTATGATCATCAGCAAGCAGATGGCGTTGGCAACCGTTTGCTCAATCTTTCATCAATGCATCCTCCTGTGCTCGAAGGGGATGTAAATCATGAAAATTGGAATACTTGTATGAGTTTTTTAGCATCAGTGTTCATTTCTCATGAAGTTTTATCACGTGGATTTCTTTTAGGTTTCTGTTTATGTATGACGTTTTTTGGACTTTTTTCAGAGTTAAGTTTCAATGTTGAAAATTTCTAACTTGAATAAATAGAAGGAATTTCTTCGAATTAATGATTATTGTGAAAAGTTCACGCACAGACATATCACGACATTTGTAAAGTCCATTGTGGTATTTTGCTGTACACGAATTAGTTGAGATTTTAACCCCTGAAGATATTGACTCAGCAACGCCATCTATTTAATCCACAGTCACAAAGTTACCGAGAGAAAAAAAAACCGATGGTCCATATTGGAGACAAATCCATCTGCTGATAATGCAACTTTTTTTTCTCTGGCAGTACTTACTGACACTTTAAAAATTTTCTAGAATCACAATGTAAAAATGATGAATGAATCGATGAAATGTTGAATGGATGCATTACCATGTAAATCGCATTGCAATTTTTCTTACAAAAGTTCTGCAATAAATTCCCAAGTCAAGTTTGAAATCGGCGTATGAAATAGTACCGAGCTTTGAGAAATGTGTAGCTGGAATAACAAATTGAAATTTGATTACATTTCAGTTGATAATTTATTGTCAACCTGCATTGTCAATCGTTGAGACTAAGTAAAAGTTGTGCCTGCGCCCAATATAGAACGGGTAATTTCACGTGGTAACCCCTAGCAACCGCTGGTCCAGCGTGTGCTTCTGCGCATCATCCCCCTTTCGCATCTGCACCCTTTACACTTGGCTTTCCTACAGATCCCATCTAAACATTGTCTCTCTCACACTACCATTTTTATTTCTAGTTTTATCTCCGTTAACTCTCCCACTCTTTCTTCATTCAGCATCCCTTCGTGTCTGGTCGCGCATCGTGAGTAAGAGTAGGCGTCAGGGCGCGCGCGGTGTCGACGACGCCCGTGGTCGCTTTCGCCCGGTCGCTGGACAATTCGTCCTCGTTATGGTTATAAAAAAAAAAAAAACATTTAATTCTCTCTCTTTCTCTCGTATTTGACTCGATCGTCGTTTTGAGCTTCATTTTAAAAACCAAACAGACAATTTCAACTCAATTAAATCCATTTGAAGATCAATACTCAATCATAAACACAAAGAAATGAAAATAATGAAAATTATAAAATTGGAAAAAATTTATAGAAACACGTGATAAATATAAAAAAAAAATCTGAGGTGATTCCCAATTAAACAAAGTGGTTAAACATTTTGTTCTGATATCCGTCCGTGTTGAATCCATTTGAAAAAAATAACGACGAAATAATAACATCTGTTAGGCCAAAGTGTTTTTCATTGTCATATTTTAAACAGAGTTGCAAAAATCAATCAAAAAATCCTCATGTGAATATGTTCTTGTCTCTGTGTAGAGTACAGCGTGAAAAAAAAAAGTTTCTGTGCCCTGAGCAATTGAATAGAATGCCATAAACCAAGTGGGAGTTATTGATGATCAGTAATTTATAGTTCTTCAATTGCAGTGAAGTGTCAGACTAGGATCTGACCAGAACTACTGCCAGAGCACATAGGCATTTGTTATTAAGCCATTCATTCCCTCTCCTTCTGAGCTATTTTCCATTCTATCAAAGTGGTGAACAAGGTGGAAGAGGTAGAAAAGGAAGATCGATAAGCCCAAGGAGTTCGCGTAACTGAACAGACGGGGTGCGGCTGAGGGTGTTGAATACGTTTGGAACGTAGAAAAGGCATGGCCGGAGTGTCAGCCACCATCAGACCAATGGGACGTCCACGCGGTTATATTAGAGCTGCAAGCTCGTCCTCTGCTGAAATTTCCATGGATCCACGAAATCTTGATCCTGCTGCTGTTAATTCCAAGCTTCAGACACACATTGGTAATCACCCACAGGTCCGATGGAAAAATAAGCAAATAAACATAGATAAATAATTTTAATTGCCTTTGTCAACTTTCAATTTCTTTCATGGTTTTTTGACCTCAAGCAACGGGTCATTGTTCGTTCAGCGAGAGGTTAACCCACCTCTTACTTAAATTCAATCCCACAATCTTTCAACAAATTGTACTTCAATGTAGATAATCCAGAGAACGTAAAGATAATTTTTTTATTTGTATTTTATTTTCCCCTCTTCTCGTCATTAATTGCTGGATTATTCTGACATTTGTTATTCAAACAATGCCTCGAGCTCAATAATTTCATTTCATTTGTATTCCTTACGAAATCACGATGTGTTGGAGGGGTTGATTACTGAAAAAGAAGAGCCAATCAGCACGCACATTGTCATCAGATTAAACACATATATTTGTCTATGTAGAAATTCGCAGGGAAGAATGAAACCGGTGGACAATCATGATAAAATAATGAAAGGAAGAAAAAAAAGAGAGGGTAATAAATAGAAATGTGGAGAGAGGAATCACTCAATCTCCCTATTGCCTCGAGGGTATCCCAAGCTTGACAGATGAAAAGCTCCCATCTTCTTCACATATTTTTCTTTTTTTTGTTCAAATTAACCAACCACTCTTACTCGTATACTCTTCACTATTCTCTCATAACCTCTTTGTTCTTATTACACTTAATCTTTTATATGAGAATTCATGTAATTGTGCTTTGACCTTCTCATAATTATAAGCAAAATCAATTGTTGGTACAATGACAAAATGTGTTGTGCCAATTGGTTGTTCGAGTAGAAAGTTGATTGTTATGATGGATGATGAAGATGAAGAAGCAGTTTGATGAAACAAGAGGAACGTTTATCTCTTTTCAATAGGTCGATGTATCGACGCAAGTTGACATTCAAATAAATTCAATACTGGATTGGAATCGTCGTGCGACGCCAATGTACTCACGTGAAGATTTTAAAGAGCAATATTGTATAACAAGCAGACAATTGGATGCTGTTGAAAAATCTGGTACTGGTATATTTGGTTGTTTATCAACTAAAGGACTATCACCATGTACAGCGACACGTGTGTCGATATTATCAGCGTGTGTACGAAGCGCATCGAGCGATGAGAATATTTGTGATGCACCTTACCCACGAAAACCTTTTCAAATACTTTATGAACAGCCGTATCCAACATATCATCATGGAATTAATCGGTACAATGACTTCGACGATGACGAATGGATGGAGAGTTCATACTTTCGTCGTAGACCCACATCATTCTGCACTTTGCCTGATCCGAAACGGTGAGTCTATTCAATGAAATGTGATGCCCTTTCAGTTTGAGATAATGCCACTCGTAAATGGGAAAATAGTATGAAAGGAAGCATTGATATGTGTTGATGAGGACAGAGCTCAATTCAAATGCGACATACCGTGATAATAAAATGAAAAAGAATGAATGTAGTGAGCGAGTTAGTCTCTTCATCTGAAATTGAAAAAAGTTATAAATGAATTACTTTTGAATTCTCTGAGATTTGATTAATGTGTTAGGTATACATGGATACAAGATGATGAAGAACAAATGAAATTAGAGGGACCAAGATCAGTTTTACCATCAGGTCCACCACATTCGACAGTGCATAGACCAAAGCATGTGAGCTTTGCTCGTTCGCACACACTCACTTCCTTCGATGTGGTGCCACCATTAAGCCGAAGTCCACCGCGACCGCAAAATCCCGAGCGTTTAATTGATTCACAACCAACAGCACAAGTTACAATTCCGTCAGCGCCAATAATTCATTCCTATCCACCACCGGAACCTAAGATACTTGTTCTAGGTACGTCGATTATGGAGAGAAGACGACAATTTTCTCTAATGATGATCGTAATTTTCTAGAAAAAACTAAAAGAGGACCAATGAAAACTCAAGCAACTCAAACAGAACTTCCTGCTGGTTTTCGACGATTTCCACCTGTAACTTTGAGTCCTAGGACAATTCAACGCGTTAAAATGGTATCGCAAGGTGCACAAACTAATGGAATATTGAATGGTCGTAAATTGACCAAGAGTTACTCTGAGGCAGGCCAACTTGGAACACCTCTAGGGAGTGGTTGTGTGAAAGAAGATATTGAACATGAACCTCTTCAACGTACACAAAGCGAAGAACCACCTCGATCACCATTTCTTGATGATACGCCACCCATGTCACCGACAATTGATGACATGCATCAATTTCTTATCAATGGACATGATGACCGACTATCAAGTACAGTTAAAGACGACGATGATCAAGAAATTCTCATTGATTTCAAACCTGCACCAGTTTCCCCTGATGCACGAGCTATGCTTCGACAAATGCCCATGATATGGAAACGACCAATTTCCCTTCAAAAAACTTTATCCGATGGTGAAATACAAGTTGAGAGACGTGAATTGGTTGATGAAGCAAGTGCACCAAGTTACCCTCACACGTGTCGGCGAAATTATCATGATCCATGGAGTAGACTTGTCAGGCCACCCGTCCAATTTTCGTCCACGCCTGACGATTTGTCATTGTTGAGGATCACTTCGCCCTTACAAGATGAATATCATGAAGAGGTGTGTCATGTTTATCTTTTTTTCTTCATTGATATTAATCTACAGGAATTCGTATCGTCACTGAATTGAATGTTTCACACGTAGGAATTTCATGAAAATATAATTCGTCGAGGATTATTCAGAAAGCGCAGCGTTTCATTAGAGGATGGTGTTCAGGATCTTGTCACCAGCGATTTCATTCTTCCTCGGTCATTGCCCACATCACCAACATCACCTACGAAAATGCCAGGTTGTTTATCCGAACATTTGAGCGATGTTAAGAAGAGTATCATTGGCAAAATCTTTTTTCAGGCACTCGTTTGACTGAGGAAAGTCCACGTTACGAAATTCGGCGTCCCAGTTTCTTGCGTACATGTCCGATCGTTGGTGCAGTATCATCGCCCTTTGCTTCGAGCGATTCACTTACAAATGATGCGACGAAAGATCATAGCGACGGTATTTGGAATGAATCACAGGCCACAGTACTTCAAGCAGACACATTGGCTTTACTCACACCTTCATCTCGTCGGCGACATCTATTAATGCTTCAACATCAACAACGTTCTTCAATGGACACAGATGCATTGGACGTTGAGGATGAGATTGAGATAATTCCACCAAGCCCACGCTTCCGCTTGGAAGCTCCTTCGTCAGTGATGTTCACACTGAAGTAATTCTCTACAATCAAATGAAGACAAGCTGTCAATTTCCGTATATTTGATTGGTTCTTTTTTTTTTGCCCAGTGGACCTCCTCGATTGATGAGTAGTCGACCGCTCAGTGCCCTACGTCGACGTAGCCCCGGCCCACCACATTCCCAACCCCAATCTCAATCATCTAGTGAATTAGGTTTGAGTATTGGTCGTACTGATTCTGGAAGAACAAATACAACTGACCTGTCGGAAACTTCTACAACAGAAGATTATGTCACTGCCAACACATCGACAGGCACTGGTACTGCGGGAACTGGAACATCAGCGACCACAAGTTCATGGTCAAGGCCTGGTGTTTATCAACCGTCGTCCGGTGCTTTGCCATCAGCACCTGCCTCAACCACTGCCACAGCCGCTGATGGTAGTTCGTTCGAAAGTGCCAGTTCTATTTATAGTTTAGCTCGAAGCGAGGTAAGGATACATTGAGAACAAATAATCAAAAATTTAATGCACACTCAGCACGTTTTTTGTTTCACTTTGAAAGCGCATATCTCATACGTTATTGATCCGTCACTGTGTGTGTGTGAGTGTGTGTGTCTATGTTTCATTCAACGATGAATAGGCGGTCATTGAGGAACCTACAAGCCCTAAGGCAATTGTTGAGGAAGTTGAAGTAGCGTTTGACGTCACAGCTACACCACCATCACCAGCACATTCAACTAGCAGTAGTAGTTCAGGAAGTTATGACCTCGAAGATGCTACACCTGACCCTTTGTGTCCAGAAACTTATCTATCAGCACCATTAAGTGGTCACACGTCTGATGTGGAAATAGATCACGAGGTACGTGCTCCAATTATCCCATAAAATCACGCATCGATTCGACGAATCAATTCAGAAACATTACGGAACTGTTCCAATTTGTTTCATTTCAGTACCATTTACGTGCCACCCAAGACCATCGCCATTCATCCTCGGGTGGTTACGCTGAATCCCCTACGGAAGGACACACTTGGACAGAAGAAGAACAACGCAAACGGCGCAAAACTTTCACCCTAGACTTTCCCATTGGCGCAGAAACAGAACACAATCATCATCCGGAAAGAGTTGCAGAAATTCATGTCAATAGTGCGGATGTCAGTCCAACGCCCAGCCATCGTCATCGACCACGAACGAAGCTCAACGCTGGACGTACTCCTTATAGAAACAACAAAAAACGTGATGCAATACCATCTCCATTATCAACTCTATCTCGAAGTCCACAGAGGGACGACTGGTTGAAAGAACCTGTCGATGATCCCGTACAAATTCCAACTTCCGATGACTCAAGTTGCAGTCATCATTATCATATGCATCATTATCATCATCATTCTCATATACAAGACGGCGGTAGGCACAGACGCACTCGTGAGAGCCCTCGTCGAAAAACCAGCGCTTATATTTCAGCCAGACGAAGAAGTAATGAGGTAAAATGCAGGAATATTTTTTTAGGATAACAGAACGTCCGGATTATCAGGTACGTTATTGGATCGAGATGCATCAACGCGATTCTCTGTTATAGGATAAAAATGCTGCATTGACTGGAAGTTTGCCACGACGACGTACAAGACCAATCGATGATGTTTGTTCAAGTCGTTTGAGTCCTGGTGGACGTTATCAACGTAGTCCAGGACACAATGGACACACAGCAATTATTGTCAAATCGCCAAGCCCTGAAGCGAGACTTAAAGCAGTTTCTGCTGAATCTCTACGATCAGTGAGCCCTGGCAGTGATAGTGTATTTTATAGTGAGGGTGCTGATCAATCTTGTCATGCTCATCATGATACACCGCATTGTCACAATTGCGGAAAAGAGGTCTGCATTGATTATTCTTATGTTGATAGAGAGGTAGAGTTCGTATTCAGTTCGGATATTAACGATGGAAATTATCGAAGGTTACAGAAGAAATTGTACAACCGCCTGCGGGCTTTGCTGATTCGCCTGAAGGACCGCGCGTTACCACCACCAAACACATCACTCACAGATTATATAAAAAACTGGATAAAAGATATAGGTCAGAGGACAGAGGTGAGCGGAGATACCATCGCAGTAATGGCAGGGCTGATGTTCGTGCCAAGTCTGAAGAGCGTGGTAGATCGTCTAGTAAAGGTTCTATTGAAGATGGGATTAGGAGAAGGCTTCATGCGAGGAGCACTGACGTCAGTATGGAGAGCCTTGCTTGTATGTGCAATCATTTCTATCTTTTTTAGTGTCTCCATAAACATGAATACGTCTCATCATATATATTGTTTAGATCGTGAAGATGAAGATACATATGTAGAGCCTTATACTGGCAACGAATGGATTTACATTGGGGAATTAGAAGAAAGTCATGCATGGAAACGACCTGATAGCCGCGACGGTGATGATGAATCCTCAGAGGGACCAATTAAAGATAGACGAGGGTCTCAGGGATCAACAGAAAGCGAAAAATGTTTTAGAAAAAAATATAAAGCTGCAACACATCGAATGGTACATCGTAAAAGTAGCGGTGAAATGTACAAACGTATTCAGAGCAAGAGTTTTGGTGAGTGATTTCAACGAGACTCTTCACTAGAATTTATTATTTTTAATTCTTACTCGTGCATAAAAAGCATCTGGGTCGCTTGATAAAGAAAAATACATGGGGGTTGCATTGATGCGATGATGTCAACCTTGCATTCCTTCATCATCAGTTCGTTTGACGTTCGTAACCGATAAAGTGAAGGTCGAGTTTTATTTTTAATCAACTCGATACCACGGTCGATTCCATCGTCTCTTTCCTTTTATTATTCTCCATCCTCTGCTTCTTCACAGCATTCTGCAAATACTTCTCGCACATTCTTTCTATCTGCATTTCCTTAATGGTGACATAAAAATTCAATTCTTATTTATGTTATCATTCCAGTCGTTCTTGAATGTGTGACTTCGAGCCAAACACTTTTATTATATGGAATTGCACTCGGTGAAAGCTCTACAATGTTGAGTGATGTTCAAAATATGCGTGAACGAGGAAGTCGTTGGTTTATTTTAGATTCCAACTGTCTGCGAAATTTCATAAAAGCGAGATATAAGAAGAGCAGAGTCAGCAGTCGCAGTGGCACAGGCAATGTACTGGTTGCGTTAGCGTCAGCAGTATGCAAGGAAACGAATATTGCGACTCGCGTTCCTTTCTCAATCTGAAAATAATTCTCACGTAACAACACTCTCACATACTTAAAACTAAATATAAATCGATGGCGTCGCCCTGACGCATCCGGTTCAATTTCGTGGCTTTATCTCTTTCGTTTTCCATATCATCATCATCACCAATTTCTCATCATCATCCCCAACTTCATCGTCTTCTCGTTCTTCATCCACTTGACTCTGTCAAAAGTGGGAGGATTATTCAGTAGGGTCATGGCTTGAAATGGCCAGAGAGGGGAGTGAACATAAGCCAGAAAGCGAAGATAGATAAAGAACAAGAGTACGCGAGCTTTTCGGCTACAGTCAGTGGGTCAGGGCGCCGGAGTCGCATTCCGCGAGGCCGTTGCAAGTGTATCACCACGGTCTCATCCGCCTTATAATTACTCTCTTCATTTTTTGGGATATCGATTCGTGAATTTGTTCAATTCATTCTATTCAAACCAGTTGAACTGTCACAGAACATATTGGTGGAAGGAATTTAAGAAACCTATCCAACATCTCATGAATTCTGAAAGTACCCCAAATTATCAAAAGTCCTCCATCATTCATCATCAAAACATATCGATTGAACATCATCAGTGAATTCATATTCCGAATTAAAAATTAACACAAAATGGTGTGCGACTCAGCGGGCAGTGAGTGTCCATCTGATGTAAATGCGAATATATCACTCAAGCACTCGCTCGAAGAGTTGCTCAAGTGTATGTTGAGGGTATGGTGCCGCGAGGGACAAGCGCTCACCAAGCTTGGTGCAAAAGGACTCGGTAAAGTACATTGATCATCCTATTGAATAAACAAGAATTCCTATAATTAAAATGCATTCTACAAGAACGGAGAGTCTAAGTAACGGAAAGTCACTCATGAGATAAGAATTGGACAATTACGTCTAACATAAAGGAGAGAAGAATTGTACGCGAAAAATTTGTCAAAATTGCGATGCCTCGACCTTGTTGATTCACCGGACAAACAGTAGACTAGTGGCTAGACAACTAATGAGCCAAAATCGAAAAATAACAGCCGTCATATATGAAGGAATCTCAGATATCCTGTCTCGCCAAATACGTTCACATATAATTTTGATATGCAGAAATGAAAGTTTATTTTATTCATCTCATAGAATATTTGGCGTCTGTCAGATACGACTTGTTGATAGTCACATGGCGCTTTGTATTGGGTCTTTGACAGTGCATCTATATATGTAGAGACAACTATATGAGAACGTAACAAAAATAACACACGTTGGAAGATGCGATGAGTAATGTCAGCAACAATGCGTCCACGACACATTTCCACTACATGGCACAACTCACACCTCCTTTCTTCTCTCTCTCGCATGTGTATCCATTATTATGCGTTATATTTTTATTCGATAATTTTTTTTTCTATCCTCGCACATTGGATCGCGTCCAGGTCAAGGCTTTTTCCCTGCTGATTCTAAGTCTATAAAAAAAATAAGTGTGACAGTTTTATGTAACTAATAATTTTTTCATGAAGATTTAACGATAATAATGTTGAATTTTTTATTGCAGAGAGTGACAAAACGGTGATCGTGAAGCGTGAGGCAGGTGGTGAATTTGGTTTTAGAATTCATGGATCCAAACCGGTAGTTGTGTCAGCAATAGAACCTGATACTCCGGCTGAGAGTTCAGGTCTAGAAGTTGGTGATATAATAATGTCAGTTAACGGTCGAAGTGTTATGGATGCAACACATTCGGAAGTTGTACGATTGGCACATTCTGGACCAGATGTATTGGAATTGGAAGTGGCGAGAACATGCAATGTTTTAGCACCGAGAGTCTCACGCGGTGGACCGAAAGAAAATGTTGAAGTAGCAGCTTTGTGTTCAGGATATTTGTGGCGACGTGCAACAATGCTCAATTCGACTGGTGCTTCCATGGAGAAATGGGTCAGGCGATGGTTCGCTCTGCGTCGTGATAATTGCCTTTACTATTACAAGACTGATACGGTACGTTGACTTCACTGAACAGCAGCATCATCTATTGAATATTAATCCTATTTGATTCATAATGCAGGATTCCCAACCTGTGGGAGCAGTGATGCTTTTAAAATATGATGTAGAGCTTACACCTACAACTAAAGCCCACAGTTTTGTCATAAGCAAACACGGTGCATCATCGCATTATTTGGCAGCTGATAACGAAGAGTCGGCACAACGATGGATGAATATAATTCGTGAGGCAGTGCAAAGGAACAGCCAGGTACATATCTATTTCTATGATTGTTTTAAAGTTATACATCTCTTGATGAATTTAGTATAAGATGAATATTCAGTTTTACTTCCAATTCGTGAATTATTGTTCACTTTCGCTGAATTATAATTTATTTGGAATAAATCGATTGGAATGACGAGGACAGGAAGAGCAATATCGGAATCTATCGTAAGATATTTCAATTTCCTCGACTGATATTTCTCGTGACATTAATTTTAATTACCTATCGCTCTTCTCGAAATGGACTTTGAACGATTGCAAAAGTCATTGGTGATCTGACCATCCCAATTAGGGCGAACGTAACGGAAATAATTCCCATATTTGGTCGAGATTGGAGATTGATGAAAACATTAGAATAAAAATGGATTTACTCTATGTTCAAATGTTCATAATTGCTTCCATGTGTAACTTTATACTAGGCTGACACCTGGCTGGACGCGTCGCTGAGAATGCAACAAATGCCTGCATGTAGCATTCAACGACCTGATTGCTTTGGCTACTTGAGCAAACAACAAAATCGTGCACGAAAAACATCATCGCCCACTGGTTGGTCCAGGCGTTATTGTGTATTGAAGGATGCCGCACTTTATTTTTACGATGACGCCAATGCTGAAAAAGCATTTGGAGTTGCTTGTCTTCATGGTTTCCGAGTACATGGCAGTGCACCGAGTTCAGGTGGTCGCAAACATGCATTTGAATTACAACCGCCTGATCCTACACAAAGAAGTTATACATTCGCTACGGAATCAGAGATGGATAAGAAGAGGTAAATGGCTGTACTTTTGTAGAATGCACAGGGAAATGGTTAGCGTATACATTATTTATTATTTTTCATCTTTGTAGATGGCTCGCGGCGTTGGAATACTCCATAGATCGGTGGATAAAAGTAGGTTGACCATCAGTGAAGAATAGTGACGAAAAATAAACGACGACGCGCGCATCGAATTGAAGGAAACGGAAAAAGTATTTTTTCTTTCAATATGAAAGGAGGATCTTTGGAGAAACGAACTCCTCATGGATCTTGTCGAATTCTTTGATTCCTCTAGATGTATGGAAATATATTGATGAGTAAATTCTGGTATAAAAAGACGATGAATCGAATTAAAAACTGACAAAAAAGAAGTAGATATGTTTATAAAAAATCCTCGCCGTCCCTCGAAGAACAGGAGTTACTTATGAACTCACAAGGAATCATTTCGCGAATTAATTTGTCTCTTCTTCAATAATTCATACAAAAAACAAAGCAACGATTTTCGACAATTGCACATAACTACATTTGTTATTATTGCTTGTTGTAATTTTTCCAAATATTTTATTCACTGAAAATTCAATCATGGTAATATCTCGTGCAATAATGGGAGCGCACTTTTATCATCAACATGAATTTATTCTAGCTCACTTAATTATTGATAGATATTGTTATTACAAACAATCATAGGAATTTAAATTTATATTATACTGCATCATAAATAAATTAATAACACAAAATGAAAAAGGAGAAAAAAATAGAATTATAATACAACAATAAACGCCGCGCGTCAAATCGAATATTTTTTTTTTAAGTGAATGAAGTATGAGTGGATTATTATCATGTTGAAGAGTGACTTTAGAACAATCCCACTGAGCAATATAGTTTGTTGTTATTACTATAGAATTTATTGTATATCAGCGTACGAAATTCACACGCAATTATATATAGAAAAAAATTTATTGAAGCATCTATATCTATATGTTTAACGAAAGAAAGACGAAGAAAAAAAAACATAATAACGATAAACGAAATATATGTATATGTATATATGAAATGAATTCGAATATATTAGTTTTATCTCTTCCAAATTCCCCTGAGAATTTCGAAATAAAAATCACATGCGCAATTATCAGATAAACAAATACATATAAATATCTATAGATAATTATTTATATGGATTATTCGAGAAAATGTCGGAAGATTTTCTGCATTTACACATGAAATGATAAATGGTTTTGAAAGAAATAAAATACTTGGACGTTAAGTGAGAATGAACTGGCTCAACGGAGTGCAAAGTCATGGAAAATGGGAGGGAACTGTTCATTGGTATGTTAAGATAATTATGAAGGAAAAAAAGAGAGGAATTAATGGGAGGAAATTTGAATTAATGAGCTGCATAAGAAAAAAAATTTGAGATTAATTGATAGAGTGGCTGAATACCACGTGAGTGGGTTTTAAATAGCGGAATGATTAGACTTCATTATTCATAAAATCACAGAAAAATTCAGTGTAAATTAGTGATATAAATATTGTGTAGCGCTTATTCATGTAAGTGTTACATATTGAGATTACAAAAACGAAAAATGGAGAATCATTAGATTTTGGTACCTTTGCAATGAAAAAAAAAATTCTTTTTACAAAATTTCCAATTTAATAATCTCAAATTGATTATAATTACATAGTCCACTTCAGTTTCTCGTCGGTTGTGTAGAAGATAAATACGTTCCTGTTCATACCGACTGTCAATTTGATACAGCCAAAGGAGAAATTCATTTTCTCATCTTCCCTCGCTGCCAGTTAATTTAGTCTGATGCGGATAAAAATTCTACAAAACATTTTTAAGAGATGAAAAATTTATTGAATTATATTGAATAGAATGACGCTATTCATTGTCGAATTCAAAGAACTTAGCAATGCTCACTCTGTAATGCCTATATATAAAATAAAACCATGAGAAAAAAAAATATTAGATGACATAAAAAAAGCACTTTCGAATAGAGAGAAAATACGAAATTATTTCCCATTGTGAATGGTATAAACACAAAAAAATATTATGAATTTAGTGAGGACCAATAAAGTTTTTCTTTCTAAAATGATTTTCCACCTCAGCATGAAGATAAATTTACGCATCCACCAGTAAAATATTTAAAAGGGTGCGAGAATGTACATAGGACCCGTCCTCAACTATCATTACCATTTATTTTCCTTCTTGTCCATGACCTGTCATTTACCATCCCATTTTTTTTCTCTACCTCGTATCCCTTCCCATCTCTCCCTCTCTATCATTTTTCCATCTTCAGGAAAAAAAAAGGTAAATGCGTCGGACCATGTGTAAATGTTCCATCAATGCTTTTGTGTTATGTGGATATAGTGTGTGGATGTTCTTACGGATAAGCAAGTGTCTATAGACAGGCAGGTAAAAAAAGAGACAGAGCCAAAGATTGAAGAAGAGGGTAAATGTATCCAGATCGCGGCCACAGTTCTTGGCGACTTAAATTACAGCCTATAGCTCTAGTTCGACAGAAACACGCACTAGAGGGACGACAAAGACATGGCAGCAGTGGGGAAAGAGGTGTTCAACTACGTGTTATTAGAACGACCGTGGCGCAACCTAATTATGTAAAATTCATACGTGTCTCAGTCCTGCTCATTTATGTCTTTTGTTGTATAATTTATGTCTATCGCCTATACACAATACATACAATGAACGAAATAATCTAATTAATAGAAGAGAAGAAGAAAAATAGCAGCTGTAAATGAAAATGAAAACTGAATAAATAAACCAGTCGAAATGAAAAGAACATGAATAAATTGTGAAGAATTTTGTCTTGGATCATCCAACAGAAGGCAGGAGTGTGGTGATATACATCATGATACCGTTTATTTTGCTAGTCTGATCGACACTGTTGCCCCTTCATCGTTGTCTCCTTTTCTTTTTATACACATGCAAGTATATGCATATAATACGAATACTGTGTTAGCATTTGCGATATCCGAGATAGCTGTGCGAACTGATGTTCTACGTTCTCATTACGTGTCATGTCGGTATGCGTTGGAGCTCTGGATCTTCTCCACATATCTCGTCTCCCTTATTTTCTTGTCTTCTGCACACTTGAATCATCCTCATTTAATATCTGTGTCTCGCTCTTTCAATCTTACAGACTTTATGCTTGGAGAACATACAGTCCAACCGCGACGAGCAAACGAACGTGAACGCGTTTCTTTGCTTCATGGATGACGTGCGCAGTTGAGTGTGTTGGTGAATGCCACGAGCGGGACGCACAACGGACTGGCAAGCGGTAGAGAAGGGTGAGAGGGGCGGGAACTAGTTCAGTGAACAAAACAACAACCCAGGCAGTTGCACGCGAGGTAAAGGCGAGCGCCACTCTGGCTCAGAGGCTGAGCAAACGTTTCGCTTGATATTTTCTCTCAACTCTCCTTCTTCATCTTTCACTTCGTCTTCATTGTCTTTTTCTCATTCTCATTTTTGTTTTTCCATTATTCGTTTTCTTATTTCTGTTTCATCTTTCTTGTCCTCGTCTACTTCATGTCGGAACATCGGCCTCAAAGGGAAACGTCTCTCGTCTCTTTTTCGTTACCATGTGGATCGAGTTCCTGATGTGAATATACACTTTGATGATACTGTACTTATTGTGGAATGCTATTTCACAGAAGTATTCACCGATCAAGTATTATTAAATCCCTTGGAATCGACTCATCGATTTGCACAACATGGCTGTCATTTTTATATTTCACAAAAGACTGAAACGAATAAAAAGATGAACCAGTTATGGCATTTTTATAGAATCATTTTCATCACTTCAGACGACACACCATCAGTTCTTTAACTAAACGTTCAAAATCGGGTTTGCAAATTCATAAAACTTGTTTGCTCTATCTAAACTGTTTCAGTATCCTACTCATCTGTTGTCATCAGTCAAAACATATCTTAATAGTCAAAACAACAATCCCATTCATTTAAAATCAAGTTTCCAACATTCTATCAATTTTATACCGGTTAAGTTGTGCACTTATATCGCCAATCCGTGTACGAGCAATTACATCCTCAGAGTCTTGTCTTGCCTTCCGCTTGTTCATCTTCTCTTTCCATTGCATTTTTTCTTCTCCGCTGGTTTTCTCAACATGTTGTACGTTGGTATGTTGCAATCCCGAATTTAAACGTTTTTGACATAGTACTTGAAGTACTTGGGAGATTCATCTCTCACCCATACTGGATGGAAGAAATGAACCAACATTAAATGTAAACATAGTATCCACGCATTTGTATCCACCTGGGGAATAATACGCTTGGGCATATATATGGATAATCGTAGCCATGAAATAAATATAAATAACCTTGTAACACCTTCCAATCGAATTCTTTGTGAAAGGCCCACAATGAGTGTGAGAGAGGCACAAGAGACATCTTATCTCAAACTTAACGCAGGGCTAAAGAGACAATCCGTGTACCTGAAGTGTCGCCAGACAAGAACCGACCAACACACATCTTAACCACCCCACCGCATTACATTACTCCAAGATAATGGGTTGTGTCTGGCACCTTTACTTGTAGTGCTTCGCTGCAATCTTCCCACTTTCATTGATGCGTAAACCAAAACTGATGATTTTTTTATGTTTTCCGTTAATGTTTATTCATGTTTTTCAATTCTCCTTTTTTTTTCTCTCAATGAAGACCAGTCTAGTTTGTAGATTTTATTACTCGAAACGGGAGAAGAAGAATGTTGAGGTAATTTCCATGTATTTGTAATCGGCAACCTGTATTCCATATTGTGGTAGAACTATTACAGGTGAAAAAGTGTTATCTTTATCGTCATGACTGCAAAAGACCTGACTATCTCTGCCGTTTTGCCTTCTGTGCATGCGAAATTGTGTTAAGACACGCAGTCACTAAACAGATTTGCGTGTCGGTGATACATTTGAATGGGAGTAGGAGAAGTTATCAACGTCAAAACATAATCCGGACTCTTTCCTGTATATCATTCGACCCCATGACTAAACCAACCAGAAGAAAAATGATGGTATTAGCTTTTCAGAATTTTTTTGCTGGGGCACAGGTTCTCTTAAAGTAAAGTTGACTTTCCCCATGTGGAACTTAGCACAGGTGGCCCAAACACTGGGAGTCAACGAAACAGGAATGGAAGTAGTATGGACAATACTTGAAGTAAATAAACGTAGTAACCATAATCTTATGCTAGTTTTTTGTTGCAGTGTGAAGCTGGCTGGGGCGTCGGCGGCTGCTGCCACTAAAAAACCTAAGAGACTCGATCTCTCGAGAACATACCGAGTAGGCCTCTGGCTGCCGGTATACATTCGTGTCTCTCTTCTATTCCCATCATTCGTGCAGCCCCAACTTCTTCAGTCTGCAGTGGCGACTTATGAAGAGGTTTAAATACCCACGACATCTGGTGCTACTATTTATTATCATGTAAACTTTTTTTAACAATTTTGACATGAAAATTCACCATTGCATTGTGATGGTTGATAATTCATTTGACATGGGAATGTTTTTTAAAAGTAAAATTAAGGATGTAACAATTGAAAATAAATGAATCGCCTTGAAAAATATCGGAGTTACGGCCCTGTGACTCACACCATTCTCCCTCGACGAAGTCTGAGAGCCACCTCTTGTGATCAACCTGTGGTTCTCGCACACACAATCTAGGTAGGTAGACAGAATGCCCCTTCTTTACAATCCCGCATGCCAGGGGACAGTGTTTGCTATCTTCTCCAATACACGTCGAACGGTATCGGCATCTCTGTTCGTCTCATTCTAACTTCGTTCCATCAGTTACTATCCAGGAGACTTTATCTCACTTTCGTGCGCTTGACTCCTTCTTGCGTGCCCCACCTACAGCGCAAGAGACCTCGTACTCTCTCATTCCCGCTCAGGTGAATATGCAGTCTTGGACGGAGAAGGGCCCTAAGTATCTCCCCTCCTCTTCGCCATTTGAGCGGCATACGAAGAGATGCAGCATCCAGCGGCAGCGCTACTAGCGGCAGCCAAACGGAAAGAAACTCACCGCGCGGCTCCTCGAAGCGCCTGTTTCCATACGTACATGTATATGTAAAATGTTGAAGTATTAGTAACCGCGGAGGGCCTACGCGTGTGTGCGGGCGGAGGAAGCCTACCTGACGGCGTCCAACACTTCGTAAACCACGCTCAAGCCTTCGAACCTGCTTCATATATTGCTCGTGCTACAGTTACGTGTTATCGTCAGCTACCGTTGCAATGTTGTCATTTTCCGTAGTGTCAGTAAATTCTTTGGAAAAATCAAGTTCATCGTTTGGAATACATATTTGTGAATGGAATTAGACGTATTAAAAGTGTTGAGTGGCTCGCAGTGTTGTGTAAAGTGTGTGATTATTGATAAATTTATTTTCAACGGTGGAAAAATTAATAAAAATTTCAAAGTTCTTGCTCATTTCATGTTGATATGAGATCAATTTTTTGTGGATATGGATTAAACTTCGAGCGCCTTTCAAATACATAAATCCAGAGGAACAAGGACAAAAGATTGGCCTCGAGATGCGGGACCAGTGAAAGAGCGGAGAGTAATTTTAGCGAGATTCGATTGAAAGGTTGGGACCGTTTTTCTCTCCACTATGGAGTAGAATGATAAGATCTTATTCTTTTGAGTGCACTACTTTGTCGTTTTCATATTAATTTTATATCTGGGATGAGTGGGTGGTAAGAGGTGTGGATCTCACGAGCATATTCTCGATATTCCATCATGGCTGCTCCGGGATCAGCCATGACAGACCCGCGGAAGCCATGTTGGCAGGTGTGCTCCGCGAGATAACCAGTCTCTGGATTCGTGGAACAGGCTCGCGCTTTTTGATACTTCTCGAATGCCGGCAGAGTGCGCAACTAATTGTGTTTTCCAAACAACTATTTCGAAAAAATTTCCGTATAATTAATCGATCAGTTAAACATTTTTCCTCAAATGAATTTCATTCATCTTATTCATTATCTTTCCTCGCAGAATCATCCAAAATGCCGACGGACTTAGTTGTAACGTCCTCAGCGGCGTCTGACGACACATCACGTGCAAGAGATCTGATGGTGTCGTCTCGTAATTCTGGACCGTCATCTTCCAGTACTGGAAACAGTAGTGGTCTACAATCATCAAGAACGTTTGACCCCTCGAGTTTATCAGCTTATCACCATCACCATCATGGATTCGTTGCCGGTTTAGGTCATCCA